>JAVTVY010012961.1:0-56009 GCA_036873755.1 Hanleya hanleyi
AGCAAACCTCGTTTTGGTTATCGTTTATCTTCATATAAAAATTTAAACTTTATGAAATGTTGTTTTCGTGACATGGTTCTCATTTTCAAATACGAGAATTGAAGCAATGTTACGAGTGAGAGTACGGTATGGCCGAATGAATTGAGTCCAGAAGATTGGATCTTTTTTCGATTGATGGTCTGCTGGTTCGAATCCCAAAGTATCCTTTCTAAATTTTTAAATAATTTGAAGCATTTTTCGATTTCGTATCATGATTACAATATATTTGTGAATATTTGTTTGAGGAAAGAATGATCGGATTTTTTTTTGCGTCAAGATATAATATTAGGCGAATATTACGAATCGATGCAAGATAAGATAGATGCAGGTGCACAGTAGGTTATAATTATTGCACACTATAAAATCTATTTTATTTTCAGTATTCGACTTGTTATTTATGTAAATAACATAATTAATGTAACAGAGAAGGCAGGCGAATATCACATAATATAAATTTAAGTCGGCAGAAAATGGACGTAAATCCACGAGTAAACACTGCTTGGCCTTACACACCGTGGTCCCGGCAGTAACTTGGGATCTATCCATAGGAGTCACGTGGTCCGTTGTGAATGGACTGCTGGCTGGGGCGGTTTGTCCATCCTAACGTACAAGGTCCTTTGTCTGAACTGAATTCAGAAATGGTGTTTAGAAAATGGCTTCAAATTCTCCAGAATTAAGACAAATTGTATACACTTCTGCAGGAAATATATCCAGCATAAAGATCCAGTACTAACATTAGATGGAACTGAGATCAAAGTGGTTAAATAGGTCAAATTCTTAGGAATGTTGCTTGACCACCGACTAACATTCAAATCGCATATAATAATCTCCTCCATTTATATCGATCACTTGTTCGTTCCAAACTTGATTATGGCTCTTTTGTTTACAATGGTGCAAGCAAGTCAAACGTGGCAAAGCAAGATCCTATTCTTCATCAAGGATTAAGACTTTGCCTTGGAGCATTCAGAACATCCCCTAAAGAAAGCTTTTATGTCGAAGCAGATGAATTTTCTTTAGAACTTCGAAGAATTAAACTATCATTGCAATATATCACAAAATTGCGATCAAATCACTCGAATCCTGCATATAACTGTGTTTTCAAACCTCAGTTCGCGGATCTCTATTTGAAGAAACCCTACATTATTCCACCTCTTGGAATTCGTATGAAACCACACATTGTAGCAGCCGGTATGAAAGGAATACTTACTTTATTTTATATAAGTTCCTATTACAAAGGTTAGACTCTTAAAGAAATATAACCAACTATTTTACTGTCGTTGAGGGCGATAACCTATTAATTATATTACAATCTGTGAAGCCATGTTTCCGCCTTGAGGTCGATGACGTCAGCATTCAGGACAAGGTCACGGCTAACCCTTGATCCAGGGACGTTCCCCGACATTTGAATTGCTCTGGGTGCGAATTTTAATTCGAGGAAAAAACTGGCGCAGAAAATCCCACTGGAGTAATTCCTAAAGAGAATGGGGTTTAGGTTTTCTCCGCCAGCTGAACAATTTCTTTCCCAAGATTTTCAACGGAGACTTTCAATTTGGACAAAATTTGAAGCTGAGTGTTAAACTAAAAGATCTGCAAATTGTGCAGTGATTTGAGTTGAACGACGATGCTTCTGTGTTTGTAAACATTTTCTTGATCACACTTGAGCTACTAAAATCAACTAGAACATCAGTGGATTTACTGGTTCCTTCTCGTAGAATTATCGGCATTATCAACATGATCAACCTTAAATCTCCATGACGTTGTGACGTTTTTAGATGAGTATACACTCACTTCCGCTCATCTAAAAACGTCACGCAATGGTGCAATGGCGGCCCCAGCGCACACCGTGGTGAGCAACAAAATATTCAATATTTCTTTTATTTCGCATTCTATCAACATAAATGTTATATAATAATGTTTGGAGAGAGAGAGAGAGAGAATTAAGGTTTAACGTCGCATTCAGCAATATTTCAGCTATATAGCGACTAATAATAAGGTTTGGAATACGACTGTTGATAAATATACTCATACTCAAAAATAAGGTAAGTACTCCTTTAAGCTTAGTCAAATTTTACCTAACAAGCTCTTACCAACTCCACCATGGCAGCACGAGCCAGCTCTTGTATACACAAGAATTTGGTCTACTGAGAGAGAAATACAGATCGCATAAGGCTATTATACAGATGGTTCTAAAGATGGTGAGAAAGTGGCATGTGCTACTATCTTTAGTTCCAAAACTAAAACCTGTCGACTGCCAGATGAAAGTTCGATATTCATTGCAGAAGCAAAAGCCACATTGTTGGCTTTAGAAGGTATTGGGTCCAGTAAAAGGAAAAAAATATATCATATATCATATTCTCAGATTCCCAGTGGTCAGTAGCCCGTCAGTAGTTTTGCTGAGATGTCCGACATGGCTGAAAATTTCAGTCATAGCTCTCCATACCCCGTCACACTATTATAAGTCAATTTGGCTTAAAACTATCCAGGCGCGTTCATTACAAAAATACTTTTTATTTCATTATATGAGAAAAATGATGAATTTATCCGATATTTGGATACGGCACCTCAGCAATGCCATCGTTTATTCGCCAATGATTTTTGTTTGTATTATGTAGGATGTCTGGTTACTGTCGATCACATGTATGATAAACTATAGCATATTGACTAAAAATTGACAAAGTTATGGAAATTTTAGTACGCCTACCTCATTCTTTTAATTCACTAAGTTTTTTCCAGAGCCACCTCTCCAAACCCCGAAATCTCAGCTCTGACCGTGATACAAAATGGCAAACATGGTTTTCCTGGTACTAGAAAGGCATATCTCTCAAAAAAATATGCCAAACCTTTACTCACAGGGGGTGCAGTAAAAATCGATTTTAAGCCTCTATTGAGAATTGGCTACTAGACTAATAACACCAAACCAGGTATCTTTACATTTCAAGTTAAATACTGTTCCGTCATTTATCTTGACCTAATGAATTGAGTAAACTGTTCAAACTGGGGAACGGACGTGATGTCAAATAGCCAATCAAGATAGGAGCTTGCCAACACAGTGCAACGAGGATTTTCTTTGATGTCAGCCTGTGTGATTTCCAAATATATGGCAAGTGGTGGTTGTATTGATGTTAATTTCTTTCGAATAGCCAATCAAATTTTAATTTTAAAGAAGTCATACATTGCACTCCTCTTAATATGGATCACGGAATATTTATGTAGCTGATCAGATATTGTGTTACGTTCAGCCAAGGCACCACGTGTAGTGTTCGACTTGGATATGCGAAGATGAAACCAGGAGGAGAGAGGAGATATTATTTTTCATCTTTATGAAAATATTGAATATTGTTGGTGTGTGAAACAATGTTCCTCCTTCCTCACTGACTGTGACCACCGTTGCAAGAACTCGAGACGAGTCCAGGACCCCGTGATTATAATAATCATCTGCGATCCGTATTCCATTCCCCGAAACGGAATGGAATTTCAACGACTGTATTTACCGCGAGCAGATAATAAGAAGTCATTTTCAAGTTACAGACATTCATGTATCTAAATTAGCAAGTATGGTCTATATCTGTATGTAATATAGTATCCCTGTTGAGAAGTGCTTCCTGTTTGCTGGATTAGGCTGCGCCTCGTCAACAGACCAATGTGACAACTTAAGTAAATTATCATTTTGGTTAATATCTGAATGTATATGTACAATTTGGTGTGAATCAATGATCTAGTTCACCAAAACTTGAGCACATTATTGTCATGAACAATCTGCACGCTATGATATATGGATTTACATCAGGAATTATGATGTACCGAACATGTATCTGTCTGGAATTATCATACTCATTGTTAACCTGAGGAACAAGCTCAAACTGTCTGTTATATATGTTCCTGTCTGTAGCCTATGGTTATTGTTGGTTAATACCCGAGTTTGACTTCCATCGATGATTAGAGAACAAAAACTGATGCATGTTGAATTTAATAAATGTTTCGTGTATTTCTGTTTCTTTCACAGGCAATTTGGCGATCTGATGAAACATGTAATGAGAGAGACTATTTTTAAACACTTCCAAGTTTGAGACATGTTCGGTCCCGTTTCGGTTGCGACATGTCCCAAAAGTTGGGACAAAGTCGTGTTTGGGCTTAGACGTTTCATTTTGAAACATATAGTCGCCCGTAACATGTTTCAGATTGAGACATGTACATACAACACATCTTTCACTGTGCAGGATGTCACATGTTTCAAACTAACACATGTTTAATAACGGCATGTATAATATTGAGACACCATTAACACATATGAGGATGACACGTGTTTCAAATTGAAACATGAAGCGGTTTCAAAATGAAATATGTACGTACTCACATGTCCCAAAAGTTGGGGCAAAATCCTGTTTCATTTTGAGACGTTAAACATGTCGCCAATTTTTACAGTGTACGTCCGACCCGGCCCCTTCTTTGCTCAATTGGCTCGGTTAAATGGGGGTACAGTGCATTTTACCCTTCCCCCTCTTCTATGGTCCGCGTTGGAAGATGCCGTGGCGGATGTGGATCAAGTACTTACAGCGGCAGAGCGGTCATCAGTGTTGGACTGACCATTTGCCATGGACGATGTGCTGGCAGAAGCCAAAGAAAAAAATCAGAAAGAAACTCCGACCCCGGTCCAAGATATACCCCTCATAAATAAACGATAGAGCCGGAGTCCATCATCATTTGTCACCATGAAGAGATGGGAGAAGCTGTTGGAAACGTTATTCTACAGGCCCGCGAGTCCGGCTGCATATAGTGCATTGTCGGCTCTCTATCGAGCGGCCAAGCTGCAGGGGAAACAACGTACCCAAGTCCGAGTTTGGTTAAAAAAACAAGACACCTATACCTTATTATCGAGCTGCCCGCCGCCATTTTCCACGGAACCGGTTCCTCGTGGGTGGCATAGACGCCCAATGGCAAGGGGATTTAGTCGATATGAGTGCGTTTGCCAGACACAACGATGGGAATCGGTATATTTTGACGTGCATCGATATTCTAAGTATGCGTGGGTGGTACCCATCAGGACGAAAACCGGGGAAAATCTCGTAGCTGCGTTCAAGGGTATCTTCAAGACTGGTCACAAATCCTTGTATTTGCAACGACGAAGGCACGTAATTCCTTAACAGACCCTTCCAACAGTTTCTGAAAGCCCAGAAGGTGTTCCAGTTTCACACGGACAACGCGGCGAAGGCGTCCATCGTCGAAAGGTTCAATCGGACGTTCAAAGGGCGCATGTATAAATATCTCACGTACAAGAATACAAGGCGGTACATCCATGTTCTTTCCCAGCTGGTGGAGGGTTATAATCGGGCCTGTCATCGGAGTATTTAGAGAGCCCCATCACCGTCACTAGAGGCAACGAAGCCCATGTGCGACGTGTCTTGTATCCCAATCATCCTCAAGCACGATCGTAGGCGGTGTTCAAGGTCGGCGATCCAGTACGTATCAGTAAAGTCAAGGGCAAGTTCGAGAAGACTTATCTCCCCAGCTGGAGCGATGAGCACTTCGTGATCAAACGGCGCATACCCCGACAGCCACGTGTTTATGAACTGAGAGAACTTCAAGGGGAACCGTTGCTAGGAATCTTTTACGACGTAGAATTACAGCCCGTGGTGAACACAGCACAAGACTACTGCAGTGCGGAACGCATCATGAAAACGGCACGACATCGAGGTAAGAGGATGCATCTCGTGAAATGGCAAGGGTGGGCCAGCTCGTTCAATTCCTGGGTTCCAGCCAACCAGATGAAACGGTTATAAAGCCAGACACCACCATCGTCATCCTTCTTTCCACGCTTGACCATGAACACAGTGTTATGGACAAACAGCGACCGCCTCTCAACATCACGTTCCCCAAAACGCGCAAAGCGCAAGTGGGCTTTGTGGTGACATTTATACGGAAGTGTCGTTACGACGTCGTGTAACTCATCTCTCCACTTAACCAACCTAGAACACCAGCCGTGAGTGCCAGTCAAACCAGTCTACAGACCTTTTCTACTCCAGTCAACCCCGTGATCGAAACGAGTCCAATCATCACTACCATCACACCGAGTATACAGTCCACATCAACCTCGAGCTTCACACCAAGTATACAGGCCACAGAGAGCCCTACACCAAGTATTGCAGTGCCCACCACACCTGAAAAACCACCGGATTTCCTCACCCGCAGTGAACCCCGTAACATACCAACAACGGTGACCAAGGTTGACGCACCGACGACTGCGACTCACTCGTATCAAATTTACAAGAGCGGGTTACCAAGACAGCGGATACACCTTCAACCATCGACCCCGGGGGCAACACCCCTTCACTTGCGTCATAGCAGGACCGACGGGTTCCTGCAAACCACGCTTCGTCCAGAAACGTCTCCACTACGCCCATAACATGATCACACCGCCCGCGTCGTGTGGTGCTGCGGAGAATGGCAGGCGGCGTATGCAGCAATTTCCAACATCACGTTTGTGGGAGGGCTACCCAACCTGGCCGATTTGGAACCGGACAGCTTGGTGGTTCTGGATGATCTCATGGCGGAGACGGATGCACGGGTCACCCAACTCTTCAACAAAGGCAGCCATCATCGACGACTCAGCATCATCTACATTGTGCAGAATCTGTTCAGTAAAAAGAAAGAACATCAGAACATCAGCTTAAATGCCCACTACCTGGTGGTCTTCAAAAACCCGAGAGATACCACTCAAATCCTTCACCTGGCGAGACAGATGTACCCCGGCCGCACGCGGTTTTCATGGGAAGCCTTTAAAGATGCGACAACTCCTCACTCTGGGTATATTCTCTTCGACATGAAGCAAACCACCCCCAACCACCTTCGACTACGGACGGGTATCTTTCCCGGAGAGATCCACCACGTGTACATGCAACCGCCAGCTGGGGTGTGTGTTTGATGCTGGGGATAATAAAATATATATAGAACACCCCCTCCTTGTTTATGTTGTCTTTGTAGACCCATAATAAAAAGGGTAGGGTTGAGGGGTCCGGCATTAGTTGCACATGATGTCTGCACGAGTGCGGAAGCACGCCCCGATGCTCCGTGTATTGAAGACGGCCCCACCCGAGTTGGTCCGAATCATTGTACGCGGCGCGGACCCTGACCGTGTACGCTGTCTGTGCGAGATCGGGTATAACCTGTTAAAAGGCAACGTACCACAGCTCAGAAGACCAAGTTTGTGAAACATAAGACAGGTCTCCGAACCCATGTCAGAAAAAGGTCTCTCAGGCTAAGAAGAAAAAGGTTTCACAGAAAGGCGGCTTTCTCGGGGCAATCTTAGCACCGTTGGCCGCTCACGATATTGGGAGAACTGTTATGCCGACAATGAACCACACGAAAAAAATGGTTCTCGTCGAACCACGACTCCTTCAAAGCCTCCAATCACCGTACCCCGTACCCTCTACCGTCAGCACGTTGAACACACTCGATGATACCCTCTACCGTCAGTACGTTAAACACACTCGATGATACCCTCTACCGTCAGTACGTTAAACACACTCGATGATGAAATGCATGAGATCTTACAACGACCGGGGTTAACCGACAGTGAGAAAGTACAACGGTACAATGAGACGCTTCAGCGATACATGACGTTCATGGATCAGTACAAAACCCTCTCTACCCCAGCACCGCCATCACCACGCGACACACTGCCGACCTCTGCACCGCTCCAACAGCCACCAATACCAGGTGTACCACTTCAACCCCAGTGGGTCGTGGACCTGCATCGTTCAAGAAACAAGCTGGTCTGGCATTACAACGGGTGGAAGACAATCCTAACATGACTTGGAATGATAAAGGTGAACAAGTGGTGTAGAACCAGGTGGTCCACGGTACCCACATGACGGATTTAGTGACTGACTTAATGTGTCAACGCAGGACACACACGGATCCTCAAGGATGGGAGGTCTTTGATCAAGGCTTGAAAGACATGCATTTACCACAGACATTGGTGGGGAACCCCAGCGCTGTGCCTGGATGCAGCAGGGCCAGTAATGGCCGGAGCAGGCACCTCGCAATTCACGACAGACGACAACCCCACGGACTTGGGAAGCTGAGTTGGAACCGAAGACACCACCCAAAACACCACAACGGCGGGCACCATCATTTCACTCTTTTAAAAAACCACCCCTGATCAAGACACCTCGCATCTCCAGAGTCGTGACACGTAGCAAGTCACTGCGACGATCACGACGCGGTGCGCGAGCTTCCAAGGCCTGGGACAACTATTAATTCCGGGAGCGATGGCACGAAAGCTCAGTCGCCATGTTTTACCTCACCCTACCCAGTAACAGCTCGGCAGAGGTGTTCCCGAGCAATACCTTAACACACTACGAAACACAGTTACCCAAACCCTTGCACGTGCCTGGTCGTTTGGGAATGTGGTCTGATAGATATCTAGTACCCGTATACGTGGTACAACGTGAAAGATGACACGGTGTGGTATGTGATCACGCACAGTAGCAAGGCGCATCTCTTTGTACTTCCTCAAGGCCAGTACCACACCCCCAAAGAGTTCATCAAGGCGTTGTGTGATCTCAGGGAGTAAGATCGGTCGCTGGGTGGCTAACAAGACAGAACCCCTACCGTTCAAAGATTCCATTTTCCTGTCGTTTAACGAATAGAATCAGAAGTTCCAGTTGAGATTGACTGCCAACGTGGGTACAGAATTCAGCAAAGGCCTAAAACAACTGTTAGGACTGCGTGACGATCTGTATGCGGGTCCTACCGAAGTAGGCATTACCGCCGAATCCAGTACAATGGACATGCGTGGGGGTTTGTATGGTCTGTACATCTACTCAGACGTGGTCGATGCACACATTGTCAGAGACAACAACGTACCTCTACTACACGTCTGCCCGGTGAAAGGCAAGTACGGTGATCAAGTTACCCACAGTTTCAAAGACATCGTTTATCTACCGGTCAGTCAGACCGATATTAGCTCCATCATCATCGATATAAGAGACGATACCGGTCAACCGATCGCATTCGAGCGTGAGAAAGTGGTGCTGCCCGAGCGGTTCACTTCGCATAATGAAGGTGCCTTATCAATGCAATACATCCAGTTACGTCGATCATTACACCAAACAAGCCGGGGGCACTCTACCGGTGTTAAGTGGAGTGCGTCTTTAGCGCGGGCATGGGGGAACAGTCTCGGCAGCATCGTCAAAACGTTTCTTCCGATGGTGACGCGTGGCGTCAAAGCAGTCGGCAAACAAGCGGTCCGAAGTGGGGTGCAAGCCCTGGGAGATGCGTTCAGCGGTATCCCCGTCAAAGAAGCACTGAAATGCCGAGCTAAAGAAGCAGGGGGCGTCTTGGTCGCCAAAGCACAACCCACCGTAGGGAATAAAAGACCTGCGCCACCGAGACCGCGCACCAGTCGACGACCGACCCAGCGACGACGCATATCGAAGACCCAGGATATCTATTCTTAAATATGGCTTTCATCCATGCCGAGTCGTGTCCTTCTACCAACAGTGAATTTGATTTGTGGACCGTACCACCTACCCAAACCAGTGCCGAGGAGGGCCAATGGGTGGAACATCTTCCCCTTTCCAGCATTACAGTCACAGGCCCCACTGAATTCACCATCACCAACGCTGATTCGACATACCTGGATTTAGCACATACGTACCTGTACTGGAAAGCTAAAATCACCAATAAAGATGGGTCTGTCCTCAAAGCAGATGCGGCAGTGGGGCCAGTGAATCTCTCGCTCCATTCACTATTCCAGCAAGTGGATATACCACTCAGTGATAAACTCGTGAGCGCGTCGACGAACACGTACCCGTACCGAGCCCACATCGAAACACGGTTATCCTACGGGCGTGACGCTAAAAAGTCGTATTTGACAGCACCGTTGTTCTACCGAGATACCCCTGGCAAGGTGGAGGCGAGTCCTGATAATGATGGCTATATGGAGAGAATGGAATTCACGGCACAGCGTCACTCGGTCGATATGATGGGACGTCTGCATGCAGACTTATTCATGCAGGACCGATACCTCTTGAATGGGGTACCTGTCAAAATACGACTAGTGCTCGCAACGCCTGCGTTTGCCTTAATGACCCCGAATGGCGACCTCGAGTATAACATTGTCATCCAAGAGGCCAGTCTGTTTGTATGCAAAGTGAAACCGAGCCCAGGTGTACAGTTGGAGCTTTGAAGAAAAAACCCAGTCCAATACCCTATCCGCCGAGTCTTTTCCGTCCCTAAAGGTAATATTATTGCCAATCAAGAAAATTTAGTAAAGAATACGTGAGGAAGCATCCGATTGGACTAGTGTCTCGGCCGTTGTCAACAGTCTGCGCATGCGCATTAACGCCCGTCGTTACGCCTTAACGCCCTAGCATAACGCCTTGATATATGCAGATGAAGAAAAAAACAACATCATCAGGGATGAGAGATGAGAGAACAACAACAACAACATGTTTTTTTTTCATATGGTTTATTCCACTACATCATACCCACGCTTGGGGAGCCGCGATGGGTATGTTTACAATTCAAGAAAACTCTTGTCCAATCAGAGGCCGCCATTTGGCGCTGTATCAGTCATATTCGTTCTTGCTCGTTACTGCGTTAGATGTATTATCAGCTGCTCTTGTCCAATCAGAAGTCACCGTTTCAGAAACTTTCATCTTTGCTCGGTGTGACCTAATCGTCGTCGGGCAGGCCTGGATATTGTTCGGGCAGCATGTCGTGAAAGAGTTGTTTGCGCATCCTGATCGCATTTTCCAGGGCCTCAGTGGGTGGTAGCCCCATATCCTCTTCCAAGTGACGCTTAGTCTTCATGATGGACCTGTGCGTGGTGTCGCCTTTTATTTCAAGCGGTAGTAGGGTATACTGTTCATAGATCGCCATGGTCGTTTTTCTGATGCAGGGGAGCATTTGGGTGTACGCCTGTTGTAAGTTATCCTGTCCGGCGTCCTCGATCGCTGCAGCATGAGTATTGATAGCTGCTGTCACAATACGATCCCAGAAGGAAGGTTCTGCCTCACTTTCCTGGTATGTAGGCTGACTATCTGAGGTCAAGCTCTCCGTATCAGTATATAGACTCTCAGCAATCTCACTTTCCTGGGATGTAGGCTGACTATCTGAGGTCAAGCTCTCCTTATCAGTAGATAGACTCTCATCAATTTCTGTATCGGCTTCTTGTGCCTCGGAGTCTTCAATCCCATGTATATTTTTCTCGTGTCGCATCATATCGTAACGTCTGGTGAACGTGCGTTGGCACTCAGAGCAAGTATAAGCCATATTGACGGTTGAACGTCGACTGTGCGTGTTTTGGCAATACACTTGCTTTTATAGACAGTAACGCCCGTCAACGCTTAGCTTAACGCTTCAACGCCCTGGTGAACTAGCTCAGAAGCCCTGATTTTCATGGAATTGCCACCAATACATCGAAATGCAGTGACGCCCGTCAACGCCCGTCGTTACGCCTTAACGCTCGTCTCAACGCCCGTCAACACCCGTCGTTACGCCTTAACGCCCGTCTCAATGCCTTAACGCCCTATCTTTACGCCTTAACGCCCGTCTCAGCGCCTTAACGAGCGATAAAGGGGTTTTGGAGGACGATTAACTTTTGAACTTTGAGCGCACTTTCGGTCACGTGATCGGAAGTGACCTTTGACCCTGCGCTGCTCGGAAGTGACGTCATCGTACGCAGGCGCACACACACACACACACATACCTGGTGCACCCGATCCGGTATTCTGCAAGAGCATTTGGACACCTGTTGACCTCAATAATTTGCATATGACCTCTGTGAGGTCACTTCCGTTTCCGTTCACGTGACCGGAACTGACCTTTGACCCTGCGCGCAATTTTTATCCGGTATTGTTAGCGCGCGCAGGGGTCAAAGGTCAGTTCCGTTCACGTGAACGGAAGCTGAAGTGACCTCACAGAGGTCATATGCAAATTATTGTGGTCAACAGGTGTCCAAACGCTCTGGCAGAATACCGAAGGTGCACCAGGTATGTGTGTGTGTGTGTTGTGTGTGTGTGTGCGCCTGCGTACGATGACGACACTTCGAGCAGCGCAGGGTCATAGGTCACTTCAGATCACGTGGTCAAAGGTCACTTCCGGTCACGTGACCGAAAGTGCACTCAGAGTTCAAAGGTTAATCGACCTCCAAAACCCCTTTACCGCTCGTTAAGGCGCTGAGACGGGCGTTAAGGCGTACCGACGGGTGTTGACGGGCGTTGAGACGGGCGTTAAGGCGTAACGACGGGCGTTGACGAGCTTCACTGCATTTCGATGTATTGGTGGCAATTCCATGAAAATCAGGGCTTCTGAGCTAGTTCACCAGGGCGTTGAAGCGTTAAGCTAAGCGTTGACGGGCGTTACTGTCTATAAAAGCAAGTGTATTGCCAAAACACGCACAATCGACGTTCAACCGTCAATGTGGCTTATACTTGTTCTCAGTGCCAACGCACGTTCACCAGACGTTACGATATGATGCGACACGAGAAAAATATACATGGGATTGAAGACTCCGAGGCACAAGAAGCCGATACAGAAATTGATGAGAGTCTATCTACTGATAAGGAGAGCTTGACCTCAGTTAGTCAGCCTACATCTCAGGAAAGCGAGATTGCTGAGGGTCTATATACTGATACGGAGAACTTGACCTCAGATAGTCAACCTACATACCAGGAAAGTGAGGCAGAACATTCCTTCTGAGATCGTACTGTGACAGCAGCTATCAATACTCATGCTGCAGCGATCGAGAACGCCGGACATGATAACTTACAACAGGCGTACACCCAAATGCGCCCCTGCATCAGGAAAAACAGCCATGGCGATCTATGAACAGTATACCTTACTACCGCTTGAAATGAAAGGCGACCACACGTACAGGTCCATCGTGAAGACCAAGCGTCACTTGGAAGAGGATATGGGGCTACGACCCACTGAGACCCTGGAAAATTCGATCAGGATTCGCAAACAACTCTTTCAGGACATGCTACCCGAACAATATCCAGGCCTGCCCAACGACGATTAGGTCACACCGAGCAGAAAGTTTCTGAAACGGTGACTTCTGATTGGACAAGAGCAGCCGAGAATACATCTAACGCAGTAACAGGCAAGAGAGAATATGACAGATACAGCGCCAAATGGCGGCCTCTGATTGGACAAGAGTTTTCTTGAATTGTAAACATACCCAACGCGGTTCCCCCAGCGTGGGTATGATGTACTGTAGGGGAGAATAAACCATATAAAAAAAAACATGTTGTTGTTGTTCTCTCATCTCTCATCCTTGATGTTGTTGTTTTTCTTTCATCTGTGTATATCATGGCGTCAAGGTGTTATGCTAGGGCGTTAAGGCGTAACGGCGGGCGTTCATGCGCATGTGCAGATGTTGACAACAGCCGAGACACTAGTCCAATCGGATGCTCCCTCACGTATGCTTCACATTGATATCTCACTCGATTCCATCGGACCATTAGTGGCCCATCTAGACCGCAAAACGTCTATTTCCATACCCTTTCTTTAATGCGCATGCGCAGAATGACGTCAGTTCCACGTCACATCCAGCCCGTTGGAAATTCTCGCACGTATGCTTTACGTTGATACCTCACTCGATCTAATCGGCCCACTAGTGGCCCATCTAAACCCCAAAACGTCTATTTCCATACCCTTTGTCTATTGCGCATGCGCAGAATGACGATATTCCTACCCCACATCCGCCCAGTCGAATGCCCCCTGACATATGCTTCACATTGATACCTCACTCGACCCCATCGGTCCACTAGTGGCCCACCTAGACCTCTAAATGTCTATTTCCATGCCCTTTGTCTACCGGGCATGCGCAAAATGACGATATTCCAAACCCACCCCACCCCATCGGGTTCCCCCTCAAATATGCTTCACATTGATGCCTCACTCGACCCAATCGGACAATTAGTGGCCCACCTGGACCCCAACACGTCTATTTCCATACCCTTTGTCTATAGATTTAATATGCATTCCTAGTACCCGTCCTCTGCATGGCAGAACTGCACAACCCAGAACAAGTCTGGACATGCCTTGATCTCGGGGAGCCAGGTGTTCGGCACGCGAGCTCACTCACGCAGACGTCAGACCAGGTGTTCGCGGTCGTCGCAACATTGTATCGAACGTGCAGCATTGTTACAATTCGGGGAGCCAGGTATTCGGCACGTGAACTCACTCACGCAGGTACGTAGGCACCAGACCAGGTGTTCACGATGCCGCAACATTGTAGCGAACGTGCAACAATGTTGCAATTCGGGGAGCCAGGTGTTCGGTGCCCCATTCACAGGTCAGTTTTCCTATCATGTTCCCAGGTCACACCCCATTCACACAGACCCTCATACATAGAAAAAAACCCACAGACAGGTCAGTACATAAATTCCTATCATGTTCCCAGGTCACACCCCATTCACACAGACCCTCATACGTTTCGGGAAAAAATCCTAATTTTACATGCTCCCACCCGATTGACTTTATAGGCAGGTCCCGATAAGCCCGGGGACCGATATTAGCCCTATGAGATAGGATTGATAGGGGATTTCCCCTATTTTAGGGGTTAAGTCCGTGTTACGCTTTTTATAGTTTCGGAGAAAGTGGCCTAGAGTCCGTGTTCGGTTTTTTTATTTCCGGGAGATGTTTTTACATGCACCCAGAGGTCAAAGGCCGCCAAGGGGCGCTTCCTATACTATAACATGGAAACAGCGCCCCCTGGCGGATGCAAGGGTTATCTCCCTTGGAAAAGGTGGCTTTAAATGCCGTTACTATACTACTAGCCTACAAATCTCCAATACTCTGTAACGAGAAGTTTGACATACATATGACATTGTATGGAAAAGTCGGCGCATATCGTTGATTAACCGAAGTGATGTTGATGCGGATGAATAGGTTATGAATGCTTCTGATGAGTGATTGATTGCTTGTTTCCAGTGAACATGGTGAAAAGAGAACAGTCTACAAATAGAACGCACGCAGAAGGACCCTACATGTGGTGGAGTTTCTTTGATACTGAACATGTGTCATCGCAAATAATGTCGCAAATCGCGCAAATCATTATGGTAAAATGTTTGGTGAGGTTGAATATAGTTTGATTTTACTCATTAGAATATGGTCAAATGCAGCCAGGATCCTATCAAGCAATCACCCAATGATGCAGGAATGTCCACAAGAGCCGTTATATGTATTTGATTTACGCCATCAATCACCGGAAGCATTGCCTATCTAATTCAATATTATGGAATGCAACAGCGTAAAAGTCCGTTTCCATTTGCAGAAATTCAGTTGCGAGCGAGCCACAGTTTGAACATATTACTCCGCGCTAAACAGTGGAAATCAGAGTAGACATTTGTGAATAGTGATATTCCATACGGGTTTATTTGGTACATACATACGTATCATTGGAGAACAATGCTTAACACCTGGGTCAAAACATTATCATGATTATCGGCTTCCTTACCTTTTGGACGAACGACTGTCGGACTGGTCGTCTGCTGTACAAGACGTTCTACATTTTCGACCCTTTGGCTCAGTATTGTTGCTTTAACCGCCTCAAATAGAGCGAAGTCTTTTAAGGTGTTTACTGAACTTTGCAGGGAACTTATCGATATGCCCAGATTTCTAACTTTGGGTTCAAGACTGTTTGACGATTGCTTCTGCAATGATGATTCTAACCTCTGCAGAGACACTTCCAATTCGTTCCCTCTTCTTGTCTCTGCCAATAGCGACTGCTCTAAACTTGTTACCTTGAGTTGAAGTTTGCCTATTGTGTTAGCATCGCGCTTCTGCAGACTTGCCACTCTCAACCGTAACGCCAAATTATTCAGCGAAATTTCCAGATTTTTTCTCGCCTCAACCTCAACTAGGAGTGACTGTTCCAGATTCTTTCTTTCTGTAACCTCAGCTAAAAGTGACCATGCGAGTTTCTGTCTCTCTGTAGCCTCCGCTGTTATTGACGTTTGTAGTTGATCAATCTTTCGTTGCTGTGCTGTTACCTGTGAGACAAGGTTGGATATGTCGTGTTCAAATTTACCATCTGTTGAAGGCGACACTGTGACTTGGCTTTGCCCACTTATCAGTTTCTCCGGTGATGAGCCCACTGAAATACATATCTTGATTAGAATGCTGAAGAAAACGAAGCCACTGATATGCCGTTTACCCTTCATTTTACAAGCTGTGGGAGCGTTTTCTCTATTGTAGACACGTAATAAACACGAACAGTGAAGTATTCTGTTAGAATTGTTTTCTTTCTGATTAAATTAACAGTGTATATAAATCATCTACCCATACTTTTTTCTACGTCATAGAGAAGTATGTTCAAGAATGTGGGTTTGTTACTTATAAACGCATTAGAACGGGTCACCGATCTCCCCTGACAGAAACAGTTTTTAATTAATGCAAAATACCAGAATATCATCCAACCAGTGCAATGTCAATTAACACATGAGTAAATAATATCCTTAGGCAGCTACAGAACGGGTCACCGATCTCCCCTGACGGAAACAGTTTTTAATTAATGCAAAATACCAGAATATCATCCAACCAGTGCAATGTCAATTAACTCATGAGTAAATAATATCCTTAGGCAGCTACATTAAAACTTTGTGTCTTTTTTTCACTACTTCAGCCACATATTCGAAGATGCAATTTTTTGACAAATAATTGCACTCATCTTCCGCGATATATTATTATGTAATTGAAATATAATCACACTGAACCAGTTGTATGGTCAATGTACATCATCTCTAGCAGTTGTTTTATGTGGTCACTGTACATGATCTAGAGCCAGCCATTGTTCTTCGGGGTTCACCATATATTCTTACTGCAAGTCAAAAAAGTTTGTTTTTGGTACGAAACATGACACAGTAGGACAAAATCTGGTGTAGTTGATATAATCTATTTAGAACTACACATCATCTTCGTTAAATTATAAATATTGACACCTATTTCATTCATGACGTTAATTGGAATAAGAGAAACAGCACCCGTTTTGTATGATTTATGTGGCATCATATCTTAAATTTCACATGAAACCTAACTATAAAATTAATATTATATTATATAATATTATCCACTCACACCAGCCCGGGGGCTGTCATCTGCCAGATGTAGTTACATTTCATGGCTGCTGTTCACCACCTGAACTAACGAATTCTGTGGTCACCTTTATGAGTGCAATTATCTTTGAATATATCCAAAATTCACTTGTTATCGTGGTAATAAGCCGCGTACTTGTGAATGGATTTAATTACGAGGTGTTCCCGACTGGACTCGGTAGGTCAATCGGTAGAACAGTGGGACGGTATACCCGAACTTGTGATTTCGATTCTCACCGAAGTCAGTATTTTCTACCAGGGTGTTTCACAATGTAGGAATACAGCTATATTATAATTATGTCTCCCCCAACTATGTTGGGGGGAGACATCTAGTGTTTGTGCTGTCTGTCTGTCTGGATGGATGGATGTCTGTCCGTCCCCTTGCCTTGTCTGCAAGATATCTTGAGAACTACTGGATGGAATTTCACCAAACTTGTATGGAAGCTTCATTGGGATAGCCCCCTCATTTGATTAGGTTTTGGTGTATGTCCGTGCATTCATCCGTGTCCGGTGTCCGTCCGTCCGTCCATCTACTTGTACATGTATATACAGGCCTTGTCTGCAAGATATCTTGAGAACTACTGGACGGAATTTCACGCCACTTGGATGGAAGCTTTAGTGGGATAGCCCCCTCATTTGAGTAGATTTTGGTGTGTGTGCGTACATTCATCCATGTCCGGTGTCCGTCCGTCCGTCCATCTACTTGTACATGTATATCCAGGGCTTGTCTGCAAGATATCTGGAGAACTACTGGATGGAATTTCACCAAACTTGGATGGAAGCTTCATTGGGATAGCCCCCTCATTTGATTAGGTTTTGGTGTATGTGGGTTCATTCATTCGTGTCCGGTGTCCGTCCGTCCGTCCATCTACTTATACATGTATATACAGGGCTTGTCTGTAAGATATCTGGAGAACTACTAGATGGAAGTTCACCAAACTTGGATGAAAGCTTCTTTGGGATAGCCCCCTCATTTGACTAGGTTTTGGTTTGTGTGCATGCGTTCATCCGTGTCCGGTGTCCGTCCGTCCGTCCATCTACTTGTACATGTATATACAGGCCTTGTCTGCAAGATATCTTGAGAACTACTGAACGGAATTTCACCACACTTGGATGGAAGCTTCAGTGGGATAGCCCCCCTCATTTGATTATGTTTTGGTGTGTGTGCGTGCATTCGTCCATGTCCGGTGTCTGTCCGTCCGTCCATCTACTTGTACATGTATATACAGGGCTTGTCTGCAAGATATCTGGAGAACTACTGGACAGAATTTCACCAAACTTGGATGGAAGCTTCATTGGGATAGCCCCCTCATTTGATTAGGTTTTGGTGTATGTGCGGCATTCATCCGTGTCCGGTGTCCGTCTGTCCATCCATCTACTTGTACATGTATGTACAGGCCTTGTCTGCAAGATATCTTGAGAACTACTGGACGGAATCTCACTCCCCTCGGATAGAAGCTATGGTGGGATAGCCCCCTCATTTGATTAGGTTTTGGTGTGTGTGCGTGCATTCATCCATGTCCGGTGTCCGTCCGTCCGTCTGCTTGTACATGTATATACAGGGCTTGTTTGCACGATATCTGGAGAACTACTGAACAGAATTTCACCAAACTTGGATGGAAGCTTTCATTAGGATAGCCCCCTCATTTGACTAGGTTTTGGTGTGTGTGCCTGCATTCGTCCGGTGTCCGTCCGTCCGTCCATCTGCTTGTACATGTATATACAGGCTTTGTCTGCAAGATACCTTGAGAACTATTGGATGGAATTTCACCAAACTTGGATGGAAGCTTCATTGGGATAGCCCCCGCATTTGATCAGGTTTTAGTGTATGTGTGCATGCATTCATCCGTGTCCGATGTCCGTCCAACCGTTCATCTACTCGTACATGTATATACAATGAAAATCGCTTCTTTGTAATTAATATTTTAGATACGCAGCTTTGTTTAAGATACTTATTGCTACATTCATTTTATAGCACTTTCCCTTAAATTATGTGCCCATTCAAGGCAAGGTGGGAGGTTGGGGGAGACGTATGTTTTTGCCCAAAAAAACAACCAGCATAGGCTTCATGCCGGAGCGGCAACTCAAGGGTCAAAGCGGAACCTCTAGTTGATCCTTGAGGATGACTGCATTTATTAGGCCAAACATTGGATCTTCGAATATATCCAAAATTCGCTTGTTATCATGGGAATAAGCCGCGTACTTGTGAAATGGACTGAATTAGTGAGCAGTTCCCGACTGGACTCGGTAGCTCAGTCGGTAGAGCTGTAGCACGGCAGGCCTCATTCGAAACTCCCGAGCGGAAATCTACGAAGGGGACTGATTCTACGCTCGGGGGACGACAACATGAATTTGCTATGAATCTCCAGATGTGACGCGCCGGAACGGTTTAATACGCATGGCTCCGAAGCCCAATCCTTAATCCCCGACCAGCAAATATTTCCCTGCGAGTCTCTGATTTACGTCAGATATTCTAAAAACTGTTTATTCTTTTCATTCGAAGCACGTTTCAATAGAAAACCATCAGTTTAAATGGTACACACGCCACGTATTGGCAAGATATAATTCCCGTGACGTCACTGACAGTTCCCTGACAGACCGAAACACACGTGACCACGCTCTAGTCCAATATGGCGTCAATGGCCTTCGAGGGACATCTCAAACCGGAGATCCCCGAGAAGTTGCGAATGGGTAGGCCTATCCCCTAAGTCGTAAGTTCATTCTCACCTGAGTCAGTATTTTCTGGCAGCGTGATAGTTTCACAATGTAAGAATATTCAGTGGCGTCGGAACGTCATTGAATGTGGTGGGGGTGAGTGGGGGTGAGGGGGGGGGGGGGTCACTATCACAGCCCAACAGGCGCATAAGCCGGAAGCTCCGGGGTCCTAGATCGCCGAAGAGGCGTTCTGAGCGTTTTCCCGAAAATAAAACTGCATGCAGATTTATGGTTCTATTTTCACGATTTTTTCGCAATTATAAGCACGCATCGATATTGAAAACCTCTCACCTCATGCCTGCATCCATTTGACTTTCTAGTTATATTTCATTTGCGTACACTTCGCCATCCATAAGATGGCTTGCTAATCGTGTGTCTTCATTATCGTGGAGCGATATCCGGTACTATAGCCTACGGTATTCTGTTCGGCCTTCATCCCGTGGAGAACAGACACGAGAAATCTGATAAATTACAGGTTTTCATACCACTTCGGAAACAGATATTGCCTGGGCTTACAAAATATATAGGTATGAATAACATTCGTATCATCCAAGAGGTGTGGTGGATCTGTAATTTTGAACAAGTAGGACATCACATGACTCGAAAATGGCGGGTTACGTTAGGGTTACATCGGTAGACTTTAGCTGATTGGCTGACGAAGTCACGTGGTATTGATTTCTGGAAATTCCCTCTTGCAGTTGCTGAAAGTAGGCTGAAGATGGATACACACGATCCCAGGGCCAGTCCCACAGCCTATAGATGACCCAGATGGTTATAGGTTGATTATATTTAAAACATACAAAACGATTACTTTAGTTCTTGGAAGGGAAACCAATATGCCTACCGATACGATTCATTCACACAAAGATAAAACAAGGAAATCCTCACAGCCCAACAGGCGAGGGTCCAGGGGCCGCCTAGTTCCCGGAAGCTCCGAAGTCCCAGATATCCCGTTCTAAGCGAACATAATGTATGCAGATTTATGGTTCTATTTTCACGTTTGTTTCGCATTTATAAGCACGCATCGATATTGAAAGAATCACACTTCATGCTTGAATCCATTTGACTTTCTAGTTATATTTAACACATAAAAAAACGATGACCGTTACATCATGGAACATTAAACCAATATGATACCGATTCATTTACACAAAGCTAAAATAAGCGATCCTCGACCACAGGCTGGCAGGCGAGGGTCCAGAGGCCTCCTAGGCCCCGGAAGCTCCGGGGTCTCAGTTTGCCCGAGATGCGTTTTACCCGTTTTTTCCGGAAATAAATCTGAACACAAAGTAAATAGATCTATGGTTCTATTGTCACATTTCTGTCGCATAAAAACGCATCGATATTGAAGTATATGCCTGACTTCCTGGTTTAACACAAACAAGATAGGCCTATAACACACCACTACACGTCCTGGCACTATATCTGTAATTTTTATGTGGGGACATGGTCATTTAGGAGTGCCGAAAAGTGGGGGGGGGGGGAGGCAAAGATATTCGCCCTCCCCCCGAAATCAAAAGTGGCCCCCCCCCCAGCTTCCGACGCCACTGATATTATTTTATTATAATTTATCCCTGAAGATGTTTGCATGACGTCTCCCTTGTTCTACACGCTGCAAAATAGAAAACTTAAGTTGTGTTAACTGTTGATTTTTGACAAGCTCCATAATAGATAACTAATTAAGATGGACAGACTAGGTCTGAAACCTGAATTTAGGGAAAATGAGTAATATTTACATTTTATCCATTGACTCATCAGTAGTAGGATGGCGGCATTTAAACTCACTGGCGCCTCACTGCGCATGCGCAGGAATTGTGGAGTGGGTGTGCGCGGGAGTAGTGCGCAGGTATGACGATTTTGTGGCGGTCATGTGGCGGTGTTCTGCGCAAATGTGACGTCTTGCGGTCTGCGTGAATCGGGCGTGTGTATTCCTCCGCGGTGATGCGGTCTGATGGTGATGCGGTCTGCCTCCGCGGACAGAAAGTAGTCCCAAATTCTCCGGTATTCTCCGGCAATCTTCAGGGGCGAGAGGGGTCCCTAATGTACCGATTGGATCGAGTGAGGTGTCAAAGTGAAGCATTCGTAAAGGGGCCTCCGACGGGATGGGTGTCATGTGGAACTAACGTCATTCTGTGCATGCGCAGTAGACAAAGGGTATGGAAATAGACATTTTGAGATCTAGGTGGGCCACTATTGGTCCGATGGAGTCGTATGAGGTATCAGTGTGAAGCATTCGTGAAGGAGCATCTATCTGGACTAGTGTATCGTTCGTTGTCCACATTCTGCGCATGCGCAGACAGGGAATTTTGGGAAAAGGGTACGGAAATAGACGTATTGGGGTCTAGATGGGCCACGAGTGGGCCGATTGGAGCGAGTGAGGTGTCAATGTGAAACATTCGTGAGGGAGCATCCGACGGGATGGGTGTGACGTAGAACTGACGTCATTCTGCGCATGCGCAAGCAGAAATTGTGGGAAAAGGGTATGGAAATAGACATTTTGGGGTCTAGGTGAGCCCCTAATGATCATATGGTGTCGTATGAGGTCTTATTTTGACTCTCTCGTGAGGGAGCATCCGTCTGGACTAGTGCGTCGTTCGTGTTCAACATTCTGCCGCAGACAGGGAGTGGGAAAAGGGTATGGAAATAGACGTTTTGGGATCTAGGTAGTCCCCTAATGGTCTGATGGGGTCGAGTGAGGTATCAATGTGACGTCATTCTGCGCATGCGCAGTATACTAAGTATATGGAAATAAACATTTTGGCGCCGACATGGGTCACTATTGGTCCGATGGAGTCGTCTGAGGTCTTATTTTGAAGTTCTCTTGGAGGAGCATCCGACTATGCTAATGGTTTGTCCGTGTTCAAGAGTCTGTGCATGCGTAGTCTAGCCGTATTATAGAAAGCAGGCATTTTGGGGGTGCGTGGCAGTGTGTTTGACCAACCACTATGGGTCCGTGGTTGTGGTTTGGCGGTGTGGGTTGTTCGCACAGACGTTACTTCCGGTTTCACAAAAACTACCTCCAAACCCAGAAGAGTTCCAATTTTCCCTTAGACGTATGGTCCGTATTTTCTATCCGGAGTTTTCCAGGCCCGGCCCGGCCGCAGCGCGCGCGCGGGTTAAATTGAAGTTTCGGAAGTGTGCAAGGGTACTATATCACATCGCGTTATATAGTTCATCCAAGTATAGCGGAAAGCTGTTGTCGTGAATAACAGCAAGTTCAGCAATGTTTATACAGTTTATTATCCCCAATGTTACATCATACCCAGACTGGGGGAGCCGCGCTGGGTATGTTTAGTATGTTCACAGCAAAACAAATTGGAATATCAAACACCATGTTTTGTTATTTAACGCACCGTCGCATTTAATGTTTACTGGGCTCAAGTCAACGATCAGCATGTAGACATAGAGATTATATATGGCATGTTATGCTATTCATCAGTGCAAGGGTGACGCATTCAGCCAATGGGGGTGGTCGATCAACTTGGTAACGAAGAACGTAACATTACTGACCCTCTCTACGACCCGTTGTGTGTTGGGGCGTTTACGATGTCCATCTCAAGGGATCCAAGGTGTCCAGTTTCTCAGCATCGTCTCTAGCGACGCCGGTTAATGATGGTGAACGGCTGGACAAACACATGGCTATTATTACTGGCATAATAATACCGTAACTGGTCCGTCTCTTTGTGACGTAAGATGTACCCGAAAGCGACATTCAATTTGAAGACCGTAGCTTGGTCATTGAAGATGGCTTCCACGTAGCTGTATAGAAGGGTGAGGTCGGTCATTGGGAAATTGTAGATATCTCGAATAGGGCGATCACGGAGGAAAACGTGCCGTATCATGGGCCATTGGCGCCGATAGATGCCACTCACTGGATGAACGTCCTGTAACAGATCGCTAGGAACATCCACTGCATCTTCCAGAAAATGTACGATGTCGTCAGGCGTATGACTAGCAACAATAATGCTAGGGACTGGCTGGATATCTAGGCTCTTCTGAACTGTGGGTACAGACGGGCTCTCTGTGATCGCATCACCAGTTGCATTCGTCTCCCCGGGCTCATCTTCACTGGGTCTGACCCTCCTGTGTGCCGCTTTAGTGGGAAGTTGTCGCCCAAACCGTTGAGACGGGGCATGAATCAAACGCTGTTGCCGTCTTAACTGACTGCGTCGTTTGAAGAGTTGACCACATTCATTACATTGTTCCGTCGCGCCCTCGTGGAATGAGCGTTCGTGACGCAGTAAAGGATCATCGCGATTAAATGACCGTGCGCAGGTTATACAAGTATACCGTGCGTCGTTGTGGATGGAGGACTTGTGCCGTCGCAAATCTTCTGGGCGAGTAATCTGCTTCTGGCAAGTTGTGCAAGTGAACATCTTGGTGCTGTTTCGTGCCATATAGGTCTTCTCCGCCATGATATCTAACGCCATGCGTTTAGTGATTATGTTTTCCACCATGAGCAGATCACATATATCGGCCACATGCTGCATCTCATCAACGATATGGATACGGTGCTGCAGAAGCTTAGCTCGGTGGGATTGCTCGATGGCTGTTGGCTCCACTGGTAAGGCAAGTAGCTCCTCTCGTCAGATAGGCTCAGGCTGGTGAGGTTGCACTGGCGAGGCTCAGGCAAGTAGCTTCTCTCGTCAGATAGGCACAGGCTGATCAGGCAGGCTCAGGTTGGTCAGGTAAAGCAGGCCAATGAATGCAGCAATGCCCTAAAAATTCCCACTTTTATACACCTAAGTGCCCGGATGCAGGCGCGGACGTCACCGAAACAAAAAAACCACAGACAGGTCAGTACATGTCCTACCATATTCCCTGGTCACGCCCCATTTACCAAATACCTGGATGCAGGCGCGGGCGTCACCGAAAAAAACACCCACATACAACTTACCACATGCAGTCGCCCTCTCAAGACCCTCATACATACCCGGACGCAGGTGCGGATGTGAAGTGCCCGGATGAAGACACGGACGTCAGCGAAATTCTGGGGAAAACCCCCACAGACAGGTCAGTACATGCATTCCTATCAGGTTTCCTACTGGTTCCTACAGCGTGGATGTGCTGTGATGGAGGGGATAATAAAAGGATTGACCTGTAATCTTTGTTGTTGCTGCTCTCTTTTTGGATAACGAATCAGAATAGTACGTATCACGGACTACACCCGTAGAACTACGTATAGGCGCGCATGTGTGACATGGTCTATAAAACACGTCCATCTGGATCCCACATCCCCATTCCTATGGTTGCAGAGCCATTACCGACATCCATCCCTATGCGACTCGCATTTTACAGCATACGACCGTGGTTAATTCACTCACGCGTTACCGAGCAATGGTTCGGTCCATGTTTGGAGATGGTGACGACAACGAGGGGCGACGCCAGATCCTGAAAGAGTTCACAGAAGCGGTCCTCGACAGAGTGCACACGATGGAGAGGTGTGCTATCACTCACCACCACTGGACTATGACAGCCATCCTTGATGCTCGGACTATGGACCACGAGCGCTCATGCCGGAACCAGCGACGGCTCGTTGGCCTAGTAATGGTATTTGCTCTATTGACCCTGACGCCGTGGCAATGACAGCGACAGAAAAAAAGAACGGCTCTTCAGAGCCTCCACAGAAACGCGTCTGTGCAACTGATATATACGAGGGTCAGTCACAGTGTGCGTCATTCACCGATCGTCATTGGATCAACCATGTCACCAAGAGACCTGACCTTAAATACGAGAGACAGTCAGTGTGTGTCATTCACCGTTCGTCATTGGGTGAACCACGTCACCAGTCCTACGAGCCATCCATCCCCTTACACCCCGGGTGGGCTTACACGTCTATGAAGATAAAGTCACCATCGTTGAAGACCGTGGAGATGTTTGCTGGTCGCGCGCTGAGGCCGTATCGAATACGGTTACGCTACACCGTGACAGCTGGACCAAATTTAAACGGGTGTTGAGCGGTGAGCTCGACGGAAACCTCATCCACATTGACAATGCCATCCGTGTACACCGTGGGCCCTTCTTCCCACGCCTGGGTCGTTACCAAGACCCTACGCGAGGCTTCACTCTAGACCCCGATCTGTGGACAGCCTTCGAGAAAGTGGTGCCTATGGTGGACCAGCTGGTTACACCGGACGAGCGGTCAGATGTTCACTTGGAGTGGGCTCGTGCCCTGAGAGAAGCGGCGGCAGAATCCAATGAACACATGTCTAGCAATGAAGCGGCGTCAGACGACGATACCATTGAGTATCCGACTAGACTCAGTCAGCCCAGTGACATGACCACCCGATCCTTTGATCTCACGGAGTTCTCCCTATAAATACGAGAGACAGTCAAATCTTGTACCATTCACGTACTGACCATGACGGAGCATATACTAGGGGCGTTTCTCAGCTTGACCCCCGAGATTTTCCTGCACGTTTATGCGGATAAGGTCGATATCATGGGGGAGGTGGGAGACAGCTGTGATGCGGACCCTGCACAACCGTGCCCGGCTCACATTCGTTTGTCTCGGGAGGGCTGGACCAAATTCAAACGGGTGTTGTCTGGTGAACTGGGCGGCGACCTCATTCACGTGTGTCACGATGTGTACATCCGACGCCGCCCCTTCTTTGCTCAATTGGCTCGGCTAGATGTGGGTACAGTGCATTTTACTCTTCACCCTGATCTATGGTCTGCATTGGAAGATCCCATGGTAGATGTGGATCAAACGCTTACGGAGGAAGAGCGGTCATCAGACGAGTTGGACTGGTCATTTACCATGGACACTGTGCTGGCAAAAGCCAACTAAGAAAATCAGAAAGAAACTCCGGACGAAGATATACTGGTTATATGTAAACGATAGAGCAAGGGTCCAGCATCATTTGTCACCATGAAGAGCTGAGAGAAGGTGTTGGATAACTTATACTACAGTCCCGACAGTCCGGCGGCCTATAATGCATTGACGGCTCTCTATCGAGCGGCCAAAGCCCAGGGCATACAACGTGCCCAACTACAAGCGTCTGGTCCGTCATTCACAACCTGCCGTCGTCCATCAGAGAATATCCGCGTCCATAATCCAAGGACCTATTCCATATTCCATATAACAGTATTAGCACCAAATTCAAAAAGACAATCATAACATACATAAACATAGGCTTGTTTCCTGCAAGAGAGAAGCGGTCAGCAGTTTTCAATGATGCCGGCAAGACATCATGATTTTCCAAAAATATGAAATCCGCATCGCTGATCAGTATTCTTAATCCATAAAATTCGTTGTAAAGTCGTCATCTAAAGAATGATGTATCTCAGTCCGAGATTGCTTAAGAAAACAAGACACCTATACCTTACATCGATCTGTCGGTCGCCATTTTCTACGGAACCGGGTAATCGTGGGAGGAATAGATGCCCAGTGCAAGCGGATTTGGTCGATATGAGCGCCTTTGCCAAACACAACGATGGGAATCGGTATATCTTGACGTGCATCGATATCCTGTCGAAGTATGCGTGGGTGGTACCCATCCGAACGAAAACGGGGGCGAATCTCATAGCGGGGTTCAAGGACATCTTCAAGACCGGGCGCAAATCTTTGTATTTGCAAACCGACGAAGGCATGGAATTTCTCAACAGATCGTTCCAACAGTTTCTGAATGCCCAGAAGGTGTTTTTCTTCCATACGTACAACGGGACCGAGGCTTCCGTGGTGGAAAGGTTCAACAGGACTTTCAAAGGCCGCATGTATAAATATTTCACCTATAAGAATACAAGGCGGTACATCGATGTTCTCCCGAAACTTGTGAGTGGTTACAATCGAGCCTATCAC
Source organism: Hanleya hanleyi (assembly GCA_036873755.1). NCBI lineage: Eukaryota > Metazoa > Mollusca > Polyplacophora > Lepidopleurida > Hanleyidae > Hanleya > Hanleya hanleyi. The sequence goes on from JAVTVY010012961.1 coordinate 27,661, forward strand.
CGGAGTATAGAGAGAGCCCCCATTACCGTGACCCAACGGTGTTCAAGGTTGGAGATCCTGTACGGATCAGTAAAGTCAAAGGTCAATTTGAGAAAAGTTACTTGCCCAACTGGAGCGATGAGCACTTCCTGATTAAACGGCGCCTACCCCGACAGCAGCGAGTCTATGAACTGGAAGATCTTCAAGGGGAACCGTTGCTAGGGACGTTTTACGAGACGGAATTACAGCTTGTTGTAAAAACACAGCAAGACTACTACACGGTGGAGCAGATTTTGAAAATGGAACGTCGACGTGGTAAACTGTTTCATTTCGTCAAATGGCAAGGCTGGCCCAGTTTCTTCAATTCCTGGGTCGCGGCCAACCAGGTGAAACGACTATAAAGCCAGACACCACTACCGTCATCCTTCATTCCACGTTCGACCACGGTGCTATGGACAAGCAGCAGCGGCATCTGAAGACAGCGTCTCCCAAAACGCGCAAAGTGCAAGTGGGCTTTGTGGTGATATTGCTAACCCTGGTGAGTGTGTTGTACGGAGGTGTGTTTTTCGGCGTAGCCTATGTCAGCACGCTACTTAATCCTACCTGGCCTGGGGGGGGGGGGGGGCCGCCAAACTTTCTGCGCTATCTCCGGAACGACAAAAAATAGAGAGATGAAACTCCGTGACTTTATAGTTTATCATATTGTGGTAATTTTGAGCCTATTGGCATGATCCACGAAGAGGGGATCTTGGATTTTTTTTATATTTTCTGGTAGAGCTTGACCCAAGGGTATAGTGTGGTAGCTCAAGGGGTAAGAAAAATAACTAGGGGTGGGGGGCCATTTCGGCCCCCCCAGGGCACGACAGGTCCCAAAAAGCTCAGGCCAGATAGGGTTAACCAACTTAGAACTCCAGCTGTGAGTGGCAGTGAAACCATTCTACAGATAGCACCAGTCAACCCCGTATCGAACCCAGCCATCACCACCACCACACCACGTGTACAAGCCACACCGAGCTCCACACCAAGTATACAGTCAACACCTACACCATGTACACTAACTACGTCTGAAAACCCACCGGATTTCATCACTCACAGTGAACTGACAACGACGTCCGACATTGTACCCACCACCACTCCAGTTCACTCGTACCAAATTTACAAGAGCGGGTTACCACGACAGCGGATACACCTCCAACCATGGACCCTCGGTGGCAGCAGCATCCCTTTCCGACGGGCTCCGGAAAAACGCACTTCGACAGGAACCTCCTTCAAGACGCCGACAGCATGATCACCCTACCCATTGCCCGAGTCATGTGGTGTTACGGAGAATGGCAGGCAGCGTATGCAGCAATGCCCCACATCACGTTCTTGGAAGGCCTACCCATCCTGGCCGATTTGGAACCGGACACCTTGGTGGTTCTGGATGATCTCATGGCGGAGACGAAGGCGCGGGTCACCCAACTATTTATCAAAGGCAGTCATCATCGACGGCTCAGCATCATCTACATTGTGCAGAATCTGTTCAGTAAAAACAAAGAACATCGGAACATCAGCTTAAATGCCCACTACCTGGTGGTCTTCAAAAACCCGAGAGATACCACTCAACTGCTGCACCTGGCGAGACAGGTGTATCCCGGTCGCACACCGTTTGCGTTGGAAGCCTTTAAAGATGCCACAAGTCCTCAGCACGGGTATATGCTCTTCGACCTCAAGCAAGCCACCCCCGACAACCCTCGACTACGGACCGGCATCTTTCCCGGAGAGACCCACCACGCGTACATGCAAAAATAATGTAAACACATCCACAGTAGCACCCCCAGCTGGATTGTGTGTTTGATGATGGGAATTAATACCACATCATGCTTGACTTTGTCTCTGTTCGATATTGAGGAGGTAGCCCGCAAAAGGATAAAAAGGGCAGAGTTGTGGGTTCTAGCATTAGCTGTACATGATGTCTGCGCGAGTACGAAAGCACGCCCCGACGCTACATGTACTGAAGACGGCCCCAACAGAGTTGGTCCGAACCATTGTACGCGGTGCGGACCCTGACCTTGTACGCTGTTTGTGCGAGATCGGATACAACCTGTTAAAAGGCAACGTACCACTGACTCCGGCTCAGAAGACAAAGTTGACCAAGCAAAAGACAGGTCTCCGAACCCTAGTCCAGAAGCGAGTCTCTCAAACACAAAAGAAAAAGGTGTTACAGAAAGGCGGCTTTCTCGGGACCATCTTAGCACTGTTGGCCGTTTCCGTGTTGGGTCCAGTGTTGGGTAGACTCTTCGGCCGAAAATGAACCACATGCAAAAAATGGTCCTCGTCGAACCACGGCTCCTTCAAAACCTCCAATTGCCCTACTCTGTCCCACCTACGGTGAAGACCATAAACACCCTCGATGAACAGATGCAACAGATCTTACAAAGACCGGGGTAAAGCGACAGTGAGGAAGTACAACGGTACAATGAGACTCTTCAACGGTGCATGACGTTCTTAGACCAATACAAAACCCTCTCTACCCCAGCACCACCACCACCACCACCACCACCACCACGCGACACACCGCCGACCTCAGCACCGCTCCAACAGCCGCCATCACCAGGGGTACCACCCACAGCCCCACAGTGGGTGGAAGATGAAGTCCTGAAGAGTGTACCTGCATCGTTCAAGAAACAAGCTGGACTGGTATTACAACGGATGAAACAGAATCCTAACATGACTTGGAATGATAAAGGCGAACTACTGGTACAGAATCAGGTGGTCCCCGGTACCCACATGACGGATTTAGTGAATGACCTGATGCGTCAACGCAGGTCGCAGACGGACCCGCGAGGATGGGAGGTCTTTGCTCAAGGCTTGAATGACATGCATGTACCACAGGAATTGGTGGGAAACCCCCAGCGCTGGGCCTGGATGCAGCGGACCCCGAAATCTGTCCTATTTCGATCACCCCAATTTCATCGGGAAGTTTACGATCGGAAGTTCTAACTCAGATACAATCACCCCAAGTGGCAGTCTCGCATTCCAACGTAAATACGATCATCGCTATGTGCTCAGTTCACAGGACCGACAAATCACGCGGAACGACCATTGACGGTGCTGACCGTCTTTTAATGTAGCCACGATCAATTGAAAGGTTGAGGGCTGCGTAAATCGGCTAATCGGTGATTGCAAACAATTTGGAGCCACGTGTGGAAAAATCAAACCAGACACGGCTTACTCCAACTTAAAACGTATTATTTCATTAATTATTTCACGTGAGTTCGGTGTTTATCACTAAAAAAGACACTTAGTTATGGGAAGATCGTCTACAAATGTAGAACCGAGCGTCATTTATTCAGAAAAGTTAAAAGATTCACTTGAAAGGTTTAATAAATATTCAACATTTGTTATGCTACGAGTAACCAGGAATACATACCGTGACATCTATAAGAATTTAGACGAGATATTTAGTCGAGATGAAGCAAAACAGACTGTCCATCGGGAGTATTCTGAACGCGATAAAATTTCTTACGTGAGTTCATGGAGCTTAGGCCCCATGGTGAGTTTTACGGTGCACTATATTTGCCGAAATGCGATTCCTAAATATTTCTAAAGCTGTAAAACGCCAAATATGTTCTGAATGTATGTTCTGGGTTTCAAAATGATGTATTTTGCATCAAATACCATCCATTATTTCAATTTATTTATTAATTCCAATGACCAGACAGTCGCTGTTTTTGAGCCCATTTTGAACAGACTTGGGTTAAATGCAAAACACTAGGCCAACAACTTTCAGTGTATTTTCTTTCAATAAGCATTTTTATAACGGCCGGACACAATATAGTCAAATAAAATACGAAACAAACTGCACAAGCACGTGTAATTTGGCTCAGACTAGAAGGCTGAGTCAGGCCAGTGAACCAGGGGAGATAAATCTGTTGGGCAAACAGATCACATTCCAAGGCTATTTTTCTCGTGACCGGACGTTCCAGTAATCCAGTGATCGATTATTTGGAATGTTTACCGTAATTAATCTGACCATTTACACCTGTGTGACCATACTGTTTGGAGTTTGCTGAATTAAATCAGTTACATGAGGCAAAAACTTTAAAATGTACATGTGACACTTTTAAAATTGTGAACGGAATTGATAACACCTGTAAATGTTTGGCACATGTACACCTTCTACATACCCTGAACTGGGGATTTTCTAGCCCAGAATCTTGTGTGCAACCCAGAAAAGACTACATGAAATGCGAGCATGAGGCAAGAGTGACGCGAGAAAATCAAGATTGAAAGTTGGCGAGACTATGGCAGTACAATCTCACGCTTTCACCTCGCCTTTGTTTTTACCCCTCGGTCAATTTTGGCCATGGGGTATTGTCGTCGTCTTGTACGTCCGTCTGTCCATACGTCCGTATGTATACAGTTCGACTGAAGAAATCAAAATTTGGTATGCTTATTTACCTAGTCATTGACCAGAAGCCTATTGAATTGGGACCTGATAGGGTGGAAACCTTGGCGGCCATCTTCAATTTTATGCAAAATGGATAATGATTCATATCTCGGAAACCATTCAACTGTTCAATACAAAAGTTGGTATATGTAATATTGTGTAACACATAGATGGTGACGTCATCTATTGTAAGGTCGCTTGCGCGCATGGTCCAATAAAGTAGGACATTTATGGCGTCTCTACATCTGTAGTCGTGTGTCTCATTTCTCTGCATGATATGCTGGAATGCTCGGCGAGTTATCGTCTGTCCAGGATATAACAATTGGCGACGAGGATTACAAACCATGGCAGTGTTTGGCAATGTGAGAGTTTTTGATGAGAAATCAAAGATATTCAGTGACTATGCAGACAGATGTGACGCGTTTATGGCGGCAAACGATATCGACGATGACAAGCAGGCAAATTTATTTCTGGCGATAGTGGGAGCGGGCACATTTAAAATGCTGAAGAATTTGTGCAGTCCGGAAGCTCCAAAAACAAAATCGTATACTGTTTTGAAGGAAATGCTTACAGAACATTATACGCCAAAGCCGATTGTGATAGCCGAAAGACATAAATTTTGGGCTGCTAACCAGACTGAAGACGAGTCTGTGGCTGATTTCATCGTGCGACTGAAGAAGATGGCTTCCACGTGCGATTTTCGCGATTACCTGAATCAAGCCCTGAGAGACCAACTGGTGTCGGGACTTCATCCGAAAATGGCACGCTGTCAAACGTCTTTATTGTCAAAGTCAACTCTATCTTTCGAAGATGCAAGGGTAAAATGTTTGGCGGACGAGTTGGCGGGCAAAGCCAGCAAGGAGCACATGGAAAGCCAGACGACTGTGGCAACCGATCACGGCGCGACCTAATCAAGTAGCAAGACTCTGATCTGTATATCAGAGTCATGACGCGGGATCTCCCGTGTGTAATTCAGGTAGATAAACACCGTCGGAAACGGACCAGAAACTTACATTCACTCGCCCCAAATCCCCACTATCGTAACATATGCTCCTATCGGTTTAGAATGCCATCAATATTATTAGTTACAAACACTTACTTGCACTCGAAATGCGGCACAGAACGAAATGGATCGAGAGAGAATAACAAAGCTGCCATGTCAGTTTCTTGTCTTGTCGAACTCGCTGACAAGGTACGAGTTTCTTACACACGATTCCAAAATTTGAAATTTGAAAAGAACACGTGTGCAATATTCCCTGCCCTATTGATTTGAAGAAAAAAATCCAAGTACCCTTCAACTACAGTCTGATAGTGTCTACCGTTTTGTCAGCATGGAATATTGCACACGTGTGGGCCTGTAGGAGATTCTATATTTAGTCCCACGGGCGAAATTTAAAGGGGTCAAATTTTGGAATCGTGTGTAGGAAACTCGTACCTTGTCAGCGAGTTCGACGAGACAAGAAACTGACATGGCAGCTTTGTTATTCTCTCTCGATCCATTTCGTTCTGTGCCGCATTTCGAGTGCAAGTAAGTGTTTGTAACTAATAATACTGATGGCATTCTAAACCGACAGGACCATATGTTACGATAGTGGGGATTTGGGGCGAGTGAATGTAATTTTCTGGTCTGTTTCCGACGGTGTTTATCTACCTGAATTACACAAGGGAGATCCCGCGTCATGACTCTGATATACAGATCAGAGTCTTGCTACTTGATTAGGTCGCGCCGTGATCGGTTGCCACAGTCGCCTGGCTTTCCATGTGCTCCTTGTTGGCTTTGCCCGCCAGTGGAGGTGGTCGATCAGCTTGATAACGAAAAACGTAACATTGGTCACCCTCTCTACGCGCGCTAACAATACCGGATAAAATTGCGCGCCGGGGTCAAAGGTCAGTACCGGTCACGTGAACGGCAGCGGGAGTGACCTCACAGAGGTCATATGCAAATGTCACTTTTCGAGCTCTGAGTTCCACACGCTTTGAGCTCCAAGAGCTCCGATCCAAGAGCTCTGCCACACGGGAGCTTCCACCACCACCACCGGGCGAGGTCCGCCATCTTCAGTCCGTGTCTTTTTGGTGACGGAGTGTGAACATGATAGCACATGTACTGTCTGTGGGGTTTTTCCCACAATGTCGTTCACTTCCGAGTCTCTTCGGTCACTTCCCGAAAAGACACGGAGGTGCCCGAAGATGTCACGGAGGTCACCGAAGATGTCACGGAGGTGCCCGAACAGACACGGAGGTCACCGAAGATGTCACGGAGATCACCGAAGAGACACGGAGGTGCCCGAACATGATACCAGCTAGCGTGCTATAAAAAGGAAGCGGCCTGGCCGTTTCATCAGACACTCTGTCAACCACCAAGATGTTCACTTGTACTGCGTGCTCGAAATCATTCACTCGTCTGCACGACTTGCGCCGCCATGGGGCTACCAAGCACGAAGGAACCGCCCGGTATAGCTGTACGATATGTACACTGTCGTTTCAGCGCCCGGATCATTTACAGCGCCACACACGTGCACGCCATGAAGTACCCAAGCGTCCATGCGAAGAATGTGGTCGACTTTTCAAACTGACCAGTCAGTTGCTGCGACACCAACGCACACGACACCCTGTTCCGCAGCCAAGTTTGCAGGTAGAAGAGCCCGTAGGCATCAATATCGAGACAGGGGGAACTCCCACCCATCGCACGAGGGCCGATCATGATGTTGCCCTAATTCAACAGTCAAATTCCGACGACAAGACCTTGGGCCAGATTTTGTACGACGTGAAGGGCAAAGTACACTTCGTGGACGAACCCATAAATGTTCCTAACGATCTGTTACACGAAGACCATCCAATGAGTGACATCTATCGGCGGCATTGGTCCATGATCCGGCACTGTTTCTACCGTCATCGCCCTATTCAAGATATCTACAATTTCCGACTACGCAGCTACGTGGAAGCCATCTTCAACGATCAAACTACGGCCTTCAAGGTGAATCTGGCGTTTGGTTATGTGCTACAGCATAAGGACACAGACCAAGCCCGATATTTTTACCCGAGCAGTAACATCCGGGTATTTGACCAACCGTTTACCATCATTAACCGGGCGTCGCTAGAGACGATACTGGAGAAACTGGACACCGTGGATCCCTTGGAATAGGCCCAACAACAACGCCCCAACACACAATGGGTCGTAGAGAGGGTGGCCAATGTTACGTTTTTCGTTACCAAGCTGACCGACCACCCCCATTGGCTGAATGCGTCACTCATGCACTGATGAATACCATAACATGCCGTACATACTCTGTATGTCTACATGCTGATCGTTGACGGTACGGAGGTGACCGAAGAGACACGGAGATGACCGAAGATGTCACGGAGGTTACCGGAGAGACACGGAGGTGCCCGAAGAGTCACGGACATCACCGAAAAGACACGGAGGTGACCGAAGAGACACGGAGGTGCCCGAAGAGACACGGAGGTTACCGAAGATGTCACGGCTCGGCACTCGACTTGGGGATAGTTGAACTGAGTGTGCTAAAAATAGATCACCAGCTAGCGTGCTATAAAAGGGAAGCGGCCTGACCGTTTCATCAGACACTCTGTCAACCACCAAGATGTTCACTTGCACAACTTGCCAGAAGCAGTTTACTTGTCTAGATAATTTACGATGCCACGAGGCCTCCACCCACAACGATGCTCGGTATACTTGTACAACCTGCGCACGGTCATTCAATCGGGAGGATCATTTACTGCGCAACGAACGCTCATTCCACGAGGGCGCGACGGAACACTGTAACGGTTGTGGTCAACTCTTCAAACGACCCAGTCAGTTAAGACAGCACCAACGTTTGATTCATAGTCCATCACCACGGTATGAGCGACAACTTTCCACTAAAGAGGAGCCGCGGAAGGTCAGACCTAGTGAAGATGAGCCCGGGGAGACGAACTCCACTGGTGATGCGATGACGGAGAACCCGCCTATACCCACAGTTCAGAAGAGCCTGGATATCCAGCCGGACCCCACCGTTACGGTTTCGAGTCATACGCCTGACAACATCGAACATTTTCTGGACGAGCCCATAAATGTTCCTAGCGATCCGTTACAGGACGCCCATCCAGTGAGTGACATCTATCGGCGCCATTGGTCCATGATACGGCAATGTTTCCACCGTCATCGCCCTATTCAAGATATCTACAAGTTCCGACTGACTGACCTCACCCGTCTACGCAACTACGTGAAAGCCATCTTCAATGATCAAACTACGGCCTTCAAGTTGAATCTGGCGTTTGGTTATGTGCTGCAGCATAAGGAGGCAGATCAAGTCCGATACTTTTACCCGAGCAGGAACATCCAGGTATTTGACCAACCGTTTACCATCATTAACCGAGTGTCGCTAGAGACGATGCTGGAGAAACTGGACACCGTGGATCCCTTAGAATGGGCCCAACAACAACGCCCCAACACCAAGTGGACAGTGGAGAAGGTGACCAATGTTACGTTTTTCGTTACCAAGCTGACCGACCACCCCATCGGCTGAATGTTTCACCCATGCACTGATGAATACCATAACATGCCGTACATACTCTATCTGTCTACATGCTGATCGTTGACTTGAGCTCAGTAAACACTTGTACCTAATGTGACGGTGCGTTAAATAATAAAACATGGTGTTTGATATTTCAATTTGTTTTGCTGTGAACATACCAAACATGCTCAGGGCGGCTCCCCCAGCCTGGGTATGATGTAACATTGGGGATAATAAACTGTATGAGCATTGCTGAACTTGTTGTTATTCACGACAACGGCTATCCGATTGTATAATACAGAACATATATTGTATAATACAGGACATATATGGTACAATACAGGACAGATATGGTATAATACAGCACAGATTTGGTATAATACAGGACATATACTGTATAATACAGGACAGATTTGGTATAATACAGAACATATATTGTATAATACAGCACAGATTTGGTATAATACAGGCCAGATAGTGTATAATACAGCACAGATTTGGTATAATACAGAACATATATTGTATAATACAGGACAAATATGGTACAAAACAGGACAGATTCGGTATAATACAGGACAGATATTGTATAACACAGGGCAGATATTGCATAATACAGCACAGATATGGTATAATTCAGGACAGATATGGTATAATACAGCAGAGATATGGTATAATAGAGGGCAAATATTGTATAATACAGCACAGATTTGGTATAATACAGGACATATATGGTACAATACAGGACAGATATGGTATAATGCAGCACAGATATGGTATAATAGAGGAGAAATATTGTATAAAATAGAGCAGATATGGTATAATACAGGACATATATGGTACAATACAGGACAGATACTGTATAATACAGGACAGATTTGGGATAATACAGAACATATATTGCAGAATACTGGACAGATATTGTATAATACAGGACAGATATTGTATAATACAGCACAGATATGGTATAACACAGGACAGATATTGTATAATACAGCACAGATTTGGTATAATACAGCACAGATTTGGTATAATACAGGGCAGATTTGGTATAATACAGGACATATATGGTATAATAGAGAATAAATATGGTACAATACAGGACAGATATTGTATAACATAGGACAGGTATGGTATAATACAGGACATATATGGTATAATGCAGGACAGATGTGGTATAACACAACAAAGATATGGTATAATGTGTGACAGATATGGATGGTCCATCTCTACACCAAATACCTTCCTTCACAGCCGCAAAATGCCCACTTTCGCTACTACTCCTACTGATGACGTCACCGATGACGTCACAGATGACGTGAACATTCCTCAAATCGGGATGTACACCCCGAGAGCTACAAGATAACACCTCCCACGACACAATCGGACCAAGGATGGTCCCTCTCTACCCCAAACACACCTCCACGCACCCCCAAAATGGCCACTTTACTTACTACACCCAACTGCGCATGCGCAGATTGACGCGACTTGCACTTAAAAACACGCCATTCTGACTAACCCACACAAGCATTCACTTTGACACCTCCCACGACCCATTTGGACCCATAGTGGTCCATCTCTACCCCAAACACACCCCCCACATACCCCCCAACACGTCTACTTTCTATATTACGGCCAGACTGTGCATGCGCAGACTATTGCATACGGACGAACCATGAGTCGATACATTACAAACTCCACGGGAGCTTCAAAATAAGACCTCATACGACACCATAGGATCATAAGGGGCTCACCTAAGACCCCAAAACGTTCACCCCGGATGGACCTATACCTCCATAGCCATGCAGTATAGGCCTATGGGCCTACCCAGGCCTCGGTGAACTTTTTTCAAAAATTTCACCGCTTCGCTCCGGGACCCCTCCCATCGTTTTCTAAATGACGAGACGTGAAAAACAAGACCAAACAACCCATATCACAATGAACGTGTGTGAATTTCCCAGGTTGGACCTATAACCCCCTATAGCCAGTATAGGACTACATGGGCTATACAGACCTCGGTGACTTTTCCCAAAAATTTCACCGATTCGCTCCGGGACCCCTGCCATTGTGTTTTTCTCTGCGAGATGAGAAAAACGAGACCCCACAACCCATAGTAACACCCACAAAAAAATTTGACCACCCCTCCCCCATATAGCGAGTATGAGCTTATATACAGACCTCGGTGACTTTTCCCAAAAATTTCACCGATTCGCTCCGGGACCCCTCCCATTGTGTTTTTCTCGGCGAGACGAGAAAAACGAGACCCCACAACCCATAGTAACACCCACAAAAAAATTGACCACCCCTCCCCCATATAGCCAGTATGAGCCTATATACAGACCTCGGTGACTTTTCCCAAAAATTTCACCGATTCGCTCCGGGACCCCTCCCATTGTCATTTTCTTGGCGAGACGAGAAAAACGAGACCCCACAACCCATAGTAACACCCACAAAAAAAATTGACCACCCCTCCCCCATATAGCCAGTATGAGCCTATATACAGACCTCGGTGACTTTTCCCAAAATTTCACCGATTCGCTCCGGGACCCCTCCCATTGTGTTTTCTTGGCGAGACGAGAAAAACGAGACCCCACAAGCCATAGTAACACCCACAAAAAAAATTGACCACCCCTCCCCCATATAGCCAGTATGAGCCTATATACAGACCTCGGTGACTTTTCCCAAAAATTTCACCGATTCGCTCCGGGACCCCTCCCATTGTGTTTTCTCGGCGAGACGAGAAAAACGAGACCCCACAAGCCATAGTAACACCCACAAAAAAAATTGACCACCCCTCCCCCCCATATAGCCAGTATGAGCCTATATACAGACCTCGGTGACTTTTCCCAAAAATTTCACCGATTCGCTCCGGGACCCCTCCCATTGTCATTTTCTTGGCGAGACGAGAAAAACGAGACCCCACAAGCCATAGTAACACCCACAAACAAAATTGACCACCCCTCCCCCATATAGCCAGTATGAGCCTATATATAGACCTCGGTGACTTTTCCCAAAAATTTCACCGATTCGCTCCGGGACCCTTCCCATTGTCATTTTCTTGGCGAGACGAGAAAAACGAGACCCCACAAGCCATAGTGAAGCCCACGAAAAAAAATGACCATCCCCATACCCCATACAGGCATTTTTCCTTATATTGTATAATACAGACCCCTATTGTAGTAGACCGCATTGCGGTGGTCTAATGGTTAGAGCGTCGGCCTCGTAAGCGGTAGGTACTGGGTTCGATCCCAGGCCGGGTCATACCTAAGACTTGAAAAATGGAACTTGTTGCTCCCTCGCTTACGCTCAGCATTAAGAGGATAGAACAAGGACTGGTTCGCTCGGTGTCAGTATAATGTGACTGAGTGGGGTGTCATGTCTGCCTACAGCATGATATTTCAGTGGGACAGCACTATAAAATGGCAGCATTAGATCTGCTATGTTACAAGTAGGTACCCCTCCCCCTCCCCCTCCCCTCCCTTCCCTTCCCCGTCGTGATATAGCTGAAAAAATCTTGAAAGCGACGTTAAACCCTATTCACTCACTCACTCACCTATTGTAGTAAAGTCCGTGTTCTGCTTTTTATATTTTCGGGAAACAATCCTAATGTTACATGCACCCACCCCATTGACTGGATAGGCAGGCCCCAATAAGCCCGGGGACCGATATTAGCCCTTTTGACTAGAGTTGATAGGGGGGTTCCCCTATTTTAGGGGTAAAGTCCGTATTCCGCTTTTTAGAGTTTCGGAAAAAAATCCTGATTTTACATGCACCCACCCCATTGACTTGATAGGCAGGTCCCAATAAGCCCGGGGACCGATATTAGCCCTTTTGGCTAGGGTTGATAGGTGTTTCCCCTATTTTAGGGGTAAAGTCCGTATTACGCTTTTTATAGTTTCGAGAAAAAATCCTAATTTTACATGCACCCGCTCCATTGACCGGATAGGTAGCCACTTTTTTCCGTCCGTCAGGAGTAGGTTTGACAAAAATGAATATGCATTACTGGTGACGTCAGCTTCGGGAATATTCGGAACCCTTCGTGACGATTATGAATTCAGATCAGTCTTCATTGTGTCCGCACATTATACCCCACGTTATATTTTCAGATATTTTATTAAAAATTGTATACCGTAATTTATAAGAATAATTAGATAAAGAGGTGAACTGGAATAATTAGATAAAAACACACAACAAAACAAACACAAGCACAAAGAAATATTACCCCACCCCCCAAGCAATTATATTACGAACTTGTATACACTGTGCCTATTATATTATAATGTACATCATACCTTATTCCATATGTATACATGATTTAGGCAAATCTTGTACCGGTATTGTAATTCTTACGCAAAACTCTTTCAGCATCCGGGTTTATCCCCCCACCAAGAAACATGTATACATAACACATAACTAATTTGACGTATACCAGCTGGGATATATATTTATTATTGGTACAGAGCTCGAATTGATATGCTAATGCGCGTGTAGGCGACTTGGAATAAGAATAGGCTAATATGACTGGGTATGTCATGCTAATGTGCAATAAGCAAATGAAGTTAGGCGGCGAAGAGATGACATATAAGAGAGGGTTGTCTGAGTGAGGTTTTCATCGAAGCCCAGCCAGCTCTGACCGCGCGTACTGGTATACCATTTATTCACACATTTCTGTGTCTGTCCACGTTTACAGCATGTAATCACCATATACCGTTGACATACGGACCGTCTATTTTCCATCGTGACTGGTTATCTTCCACTGGAGAGCGAATACTCTTGCCGACAGGAGCCTTTTCTGATGTCGTTTATTGGACAGAAAGTTCATCGCTGGTCGCATAACCTGGATAAGTATTTCTCTTATTACGGCAGTTTTGATTATGTTTTGGATTTTAAGCATTTGTTTTATTCGACTTATTATGTTGCGTTAATTTTTCCAATTCATGACCATTTTATAATCGACTAACTTAGCAGTTTGTTTCCTGTGTCTACGTCGTATGCGTAACACGGCGCTGGATTTGGCCAAGCGTATTTTAGTTCTTGTTAGATTACTTTATTTTGATCCATTTCTGGTCTTTCCAACCAGTTCAGTGTGATCTAGTGGTGCTATAATCAATTTTCTATTGTTTGGTGTATAGCGGACCCGAGCCGATTATTGTCATTTGAATGTTGATAGTGAAATTTAACGTCGTCTTACATAAACCATTTTCCTCTTTGGCAGACTGTACTGAACAGCTTTACGTGAAGGCCGCTCCAGAGAGGACGTTGTTTCCTGTAACGATAACTTTACATCGTGGCTTAATCCAGTCACCAGCGACAGTATGACTATGATCCGATAAGTAAACTTATTGTTCGCATGATTTCATTCTGTACTGTACTCTTAGTCTGCATAATGTAGTGTTGCATACAGTCTTCTGTGTCATAGTATTGACAGACTAATTCCACGACATTCGGCATAAATAAAAAGAAAAAAAAAAAAAAAAAGGCCCTTTGCCATATGTCATACGGCTTGCAATTTTTTGTCTTTTTTTGCTTTCATGACTTGGCCGACGTGTATTGTTTTTATTTGGATCAGACCTACAACCTGGTGCTATGCTAGTTAAGCGTGACAGGATGCCAGTTGTGTATTAGCGATTTTATAGGAAAATCTGTCCATAATCTGATTTATCCGGTTTTCCGTAAGCAAATACGGTTTCCTGTTCCGATATTGTCGCTGCCCACGTCGGTTAGGCAGAGAAAATGTTATAATCTATTGGGCTGGTGTGTTGAACACTTTCTGCGTTGTTGCCACTTAGAAATTTATTTCCATGAAGGACCAGTGTTTATTAGAGCCTGTGGATTTAAATGGGACATTGACTGAATAGGATCGTAGAATAGAATTGATGCTCTGGTTTTTTGTCTTGTTAGTATTTTATGACGGATTTTATGATTTGCTGCTGTTTCTCAATTGCGTTGAAGGACCAACCTGTTGCTTAAAGTTAGTTTATTTTTGACGTTCGTCGTAATTTATTAATGTCGCAAGCAAGAAATCTCGCAGCTATTATTGTGCCGCTAATCCCCAGCGTCTTGTATGGAGGACTGGTCCACGTAAAGCGTAGGTTCTATTTTGTGCCATTATAGTGAATCTCCAGATAAAAACTTAAAAGAAGAAATCGCTATTTTATATTCAACTGTCTACGGTAGTAACCTCAGGGCTATAGTTCTGTAGTGGATGAAATGAATTGTCTTCGTGGTCCTGTTTAGCTAGGTATTTATGCGGTAAATCGGTTAACGACTTATTTTTATTATTTTATCATAAAGTTTGGAGTGTATTACATGTAGGTCATAGTGGCAAGTAAATGAGAGGTACATTGTTGTTGATAGTTAACAGCCATATTAAATTGGTTTATTACGTAATTATTTATGGCAACATCAGTGGTGTAATGAACTTTTCCACGTAAATGTAATTCTATGCAGGAGTTTTACTTTACAGCGTATATCAGTTAGTATTTTTATGGGTTTTTATGAACAATCAAATAAACCAGCTCAAATAACCCAAACAAGTTTATATTAATTGATGTGATAATAGCTGAATATCCATATTTGCGGTAGTTCTTCTATGCTGAATTTCTTTATTTGTGACTTGGTAAACTATTGCAGCAATTTTGCGATCTGTTTTTTATTTATGGAAAATAATACTCAACGATTGATCGTGTTTTTGGTTGGCCGCCTTTTAGAAGAGTAGTGACTGTGTTCAAAGCTGTGAAACAATAGGTTTTGAAGGCATTGCCGTCTATTCGCCAGTACTTGGCAGTGTTTGGAGAGCTATGCTCTCCGCTTGAAATACTTCACAGGAATTACCTAATACTAACCGCCAGTACAGTTTGGATGATACTACTGATAATTTTTGTAGACCTATCTTGATCAGCTGTATAGATTTTAAGTTGTGAGAGTAATATGTAATGTGTATGCAACAGGTCTTCGGTGTGGTCTGTCACTTTAAGATTGTTTACTTACCTTATTGCTGAATGTGACGTTAAATGGCTCTTGTGTTTAGATTAGGACTTCTTATTTTGTAAGCCCGTTTTCATGTTCATTGCGACAGAGATCGTGTGACGTTGAATCAAGATTATGTTGAAAATTATTTTATTAAGATGGTAAAATATATAGAAACTTGTGCCGTTTTGCTCCACTTTGGCGTTTCGTTAATGAGTATTTGTTTGGAAAAGCTATTTCGTTCGTTGTGATGCTATTAAAGTCAGATTGAATCTTTTGCGCTGCTTTTTGGCTACTGAAGCTTTTCAGAAAGTATTTCTTCAGTTTTGTTTTATAAAGTTAACCAGAGATAGTTCTATTCGAAGTAAGCTTACATAAATTGATACAAATAATACTTCGTCTTAAGAGTCTTGGCGTTTGGATCTTGACGTCCTTTGGACATGAAAAAAAAAAAAAAAAATTGTGGAAGATGTAGATTTTAATGAATGTTTTGTTTTCTAATGTACTGAAGGGCAGATGAATGGCAATCGACAGCTGTATGGCAATCGACAGCTGTATGGCGGTCAGTTATTTATTTCTTTTCGACAAAGTCCTTTGGAGAAATGAAGTACAGAATTCATGCAAATAGTGATGAAACTATTAAAAGATCTACATGGACTTCATAATTTTTCTTTTTCTGGAGTAATAGCAGCCGAATGGCAGCTGATAGCCGAATGGCAACGAATAGCAGCCGAATGGCAGCTGATAGCCGAATGGCAACGAATAGCAGCCGAATGGCAGCTGATAGCCGAATGGCAACCAATAGCAGCCGAATGGCAGCTGATAGCCGAATGGCGGCTGATAGCCGAATGGCAGCGAATGGCGGCGAACGGCCGATTGGCAGGAAACAGCCGAATGGCGGCCAATGGCAGCAAACAGCCGAATGGCAAATTTGCTTATGATACCGGATTGGTTTTAAATAGTCGGACGGGCAATAGATCTGATTCTGTTTCATCTTGATGAAAAGAAGCAGTTTTGATGTTGCGTTTTCATTATTTGATGTAAGCGATAGGTCAAATTGACAGCAGGTCATATTTTTGAACGATATTAATATACACCCATCTAGATGTACTAGCGATGGCAGAACGATTACCTAGAGGGTTTATTGCAACAGTCGAGCTGGAGCTTTTGTTGTGTGAAAGTAATCTAGAGAAAACGACTGTTTACCTAACATAATTTTCTTTCGAATTGGGAAAAGGAGAATTCTCAAAGCATCTTTCATGCTTTTGGATATGATTACCATTCTCGAGTTTTCGAGTGTAACCTTTCTTGCCTTTCTTTGTCTATCGGAGGAGGTCGGGCTTCACGGCTCCGGCTACTCTATGGTGAATAAAAAGCTGAGAAGAATGAGAGCGTTTGTTGAAATGATAAATAATTTGTGTTCGTTTGAGTGCAACGAATTAGAACATAAATATATTTATTATTGGTACAGAGCTCGAATTGATATGCTAATGCGCGTGTAGGCGACTTGGAATAAGAATAGGCTAATATGACTGGGTATGTCATGCTAATGTGCAATAAGCAAATGAAGTTAGGCGGCGAAGAGATGACATATAAGAGGGTTGTCTGAGTGAGGTTTTCATCGAAGCCCAGCCAGCTCTGACCGCGCGTACTGGTATACCATTTATTCACTTTATTACGAGTGAATATGAGCAATTATATATTAAAAATGTGTTGGTCAGTAAAACTGTTTGTAAATATAGTAAATAGTGCAATACTCAATGATTTGGAATATCGTTAAAAAAAATAAAAAAAAACCAAGATTATTATATCTACCAACGTCTGTCATATGTACATATTTATCTCCTTATGTCGCTGAAGTGACTTTCTATGAAAAGGTTCTATTTCCACGAGAACAATGAAAACCATTTATTGAATGATGCTCGCTATAGCGTACATGATTAATTCTGCTTGATGCATACCTGCGCATGCCTATTGTTAAAAGCTTTGTTTCTCCGTCTTTTGCAGACGCTGGCCTGGATAACATCATCGTGGTGGTTCAAATTGTCACGGCTGATTAATGCCAAAACTTGCATTATGCATGTAGATTGTATGCACGGAGGGGTGGAGTTCCGTCACCTTGACTGGAGATGCTTGGCGCACTGCTACGGACACAGGTTTTCAGAGCTTTTACACGCTATTTTATCTCTGTTTTTTCCTGGGCGGCGTCCGGTGTCGATGAAGGTTACTCCATAAGGTTTTTTAAAAATTCGGATCTCATTCGTATTTCCCATCATTCATGGTATACCGATATGTACTGCGCGAGGTCGGGCTTCACGGCTCCGGCTACTCTATGGTGAATAAAAAGCTGAGAAGAATGAGAGCGTTTGTTGAAATGATAAATAATTTGTGTTCGTTTGAGTGCAACGAATTAGAACATAAATATTATACTTTGAGACCTCTAATGACAATATTTGATGAAATTCCTCAACGGGAATACCAGTACTCCTACAATTTTACCCTTAGTCCATAAAATATAATCTTATTCATTTTTTTATTTTTGTTTCAAACATTTCCTGTGAAATATCACAAGTGAATCCATTACAATAATAAGGTAAGGCTACTAAAACTTGGTATAAATGCCCCATGTTATGGACAGAGCATCTTCAATATCGTGACAATGTCACTTGTAATTGTACTCTTCTTACATCTTGACAGCAGAGACGGCGGACAGGGGGAGGGGGTTGCTTGGGGGGTCAAGCCCCCTCCCCCTTTTCAGCAAAAAAAAAAAGAAAGAAGAAAAAAAAAAAAAACAAAAAAAAAACAAAAAAAACACACACGCGACACAAACCCAAACAGAGTATTGAATGTACATTTCACTTTCTAATAAGCTCGAGAGGCATCTTTACTCATTCACATTTATTCGTGGTCAGAGGAAAATACGCATCTCCGGCCATGTACGACCGCTGGATCTTCCGGGACCTAGGCGGCCCCTGGACCTTCGCCTGTTGTGCTGTTATTTTGGCCCCTCCAATCGGCACCAATCGCTTCCGCTGTGGCCGGACAGAACTTCAATCTCAAATCTTACACTCAAAATAATAATCCGTTAAAATTTAACGTATTACTATCCGTTAGGTAGTTTTAACGGATTAATCCGTTATATAAACGGAAATAGTACGTTATAGTAAGGGAATCTTCCGTTGTTGTATTGCACTGACGGACTCACCCGTTACATCAACGGAATATCCCATCAGTCAGCAAGTAATCATTGGTCCCACCTGGACAAACGTGGGCATGTCGCGGGATGTGGTGGCATGGACAACCCTACACTGGCCCCAAGTGGGTTAAGTACTGGGAAGCCCACATTCTGAATTGGGCTGTGTTGGCATCTCCACATTAACTTAACCACACCGGGCCGTCGTGGGCATCACCGCACCAAGAGT
This sequence comes from Hanleya hanleyi, assembly GCA_036873755.1. NCBI lineage: Eukaryota > Metazoa > Mollusca > Polyplacophora > Lepidopleurida > Hanleyidae > Hanleya > Hanleya hanleyi. The sequence continues at coordinate 46,971 of JAVTVY010012961.1, forward strand.
TATCTAACTTGAATGAACCTACTCATTTGTTTTACTTTTATGAGCAGGAAATTGTAATTTTAAAATTTATCTGCATGTATAATTACGTTTGCGATTAATGAGCAATATCGGAATTATATGCCAAACATGTCCGACCGATAGAATTTTAATTTTTTTTAATTTCTTCCTCGACAAAGAGAAAGCACTGAATTAAAAACCACATGAGAGTTAATCAGCGCAGTCAATATCAATGCGGTTTGAGTTAAAATCATTAAACATTGGATATTACGAACGATTCCGATGATCTATATACTGAGAGGATTATTCTCTTAACTCGGACGTTAGAGTTACGTGAAAAAGTCCACTCAATATAAACCCAGTTTGCATGGGATAAAATTTAATAAATTTCCGGTTACCAGCAAGGGCCCAACGTTGAATCCGTTAAAAAATAAGGATCCGTTACAATAACGGAATATTCCCTCGATTCCCTGGGGACGGACTTTTCCGTTAAATTTAACGGATAATAAAATCCGTTGAATCCGTTAAAAAATAGGAATCCGTTACAATAACGGAATATTCCCTTGATTCCCTGGGGACGGATTTTTTCCGTTCGAGTAAACGGAATTTTATTTTGAGTGTATAATATTCTTGAATACAGCTGATCTTGCATTTTGCGATGTACACCTGCAATTGTAAATGAAATACTTAGCCCCCAGAACGAGATAAAATAACAAGATATTTGCATTAGCATTCCGCCACTTTTAGATCCTCCATGGACAAAGAGTTATATCCACTCCCTTTTTGATCCAAAGTGAAAAAGCTTCCCAACGTATATATGTTTCTGAACGGTTTAACGGAGCATGGGTAAATATTGTGTAATATTTTGAACTCAATTTGCCTAACTTCATTTGTGATTTACCCGACGAGCTAGCGTCTTCAATTAGATCTCAATTCATTTGTCTGCGTGTTGTTTACTTGCATTTAATTCCACTCCAATTAACAGGTGTGCTGTTTATCAAACATCAATGTATCGAGTAGGGGAGATTGGGGTACAGTGGGACATGGGGCAAAGTGTGACAAGCCGTCTAGCTCCATCATCCGAACGCATGGCACGATCATACGTAGAAACTTCTGCTCGTAGCCATGCGGTAACGGGTGCTATCTGAGTGTAATAGGGCGTTTCCCAAATGGTCACATCCGACTGGTCCCGTTACATCCGACATCGGTGCAATCACATTCATACAACGAAGACACACCTCCAGAAAGCGATCGATTGAAATGATCCCATGGTGGGCCTCGAAGTGCCCCCATCACAGATTAAAAAGCATATCATTTTCCTGTGGTCTACCGCCGATTTTATTTTGTTTTCAAATATGTTAGGCCGTTTGTAATATGATTAGAAGCATGCTCCAGTAGAGTGAGAAATAAAATAGCTAATTCGCACAACTTCGTTTTGGTCTCGCGTAGACTCCCCCAGTATTGCGCCTCGTGAAACTGACCTGTTTGCATGTCTGAGAAATATTTGAATACAGATAATTTCATTGGCTCGTTTAAATGGGGCCGACATTTGACCTCATGCTTTGGGAACAACTTTCGAACTGGATTATCTCCCTCTAGATAGATGGCGCCGTGTGAAATACATGCCGAATCACAGCGAAAATCTAAGGGTAGTGTTAAGTGAAACGTGAAATGCCCTTAGCAAGCTAAGATGTCTAGCTCCTTTAGACTGGATAGCAGCCTGGACCTGAAATGCTCTGTATTCATGTGACTTATGATTTCGGTGGATAGCAGCCTGGACCTGAAATGCTCTGACAACATTACTTGTATTGTGTGACTTATGATTTCGTTGGATAGCAGCCTAGACCTGAAATGCTCTGACAACATTACTTGTATTGTGTGACTTATGATTTCGGTGGATAGCAGCCTGGACCTGAAATGCTCTGTATTCATGTGACCCTAATTTCAATTTCGGTGGATAAAAGTCCGGACTATGATTACCGCATGCAACAATTAGACAATGAGGAAGTGAACGATTTGCAAAGATATGCAGATTCAGATTTATTTGCATAACTATGCCAGTAGTAGGTAGAGAGCAACTAAACGCTCATTTCACCCGGATGTAACTATGACGTCACAACTGGTTGGTTTTGTAACGAGTCTTTTGATTGGTTGAATTGTAAGTGTGAGGTTGAATTTGATTGGTTGAGGTGTGGTCCCTGTTGTAAAGCAAGAGGGTGGGTGTCGGCCCTGTTGTAAAGCAAGATGGCGGCTTGGTTCGGTGATGTTCGGTACTGTTCGGTGTGGTTCGGAGCTGTTCGTGTGTGTTCGGGTGTGTTCGGGCCTGTTTGGTCATGGTGGAAAGCAAGATGTCGGTTGTCGGTGCTGTTGTAAAGCAAGATGGTGGTTGTCGTCCCTGTTGTAAAGGAAAATGGTGGTTGTGGGCCCTGTTGTAAAGCAAGATGTCGGAGTGGGTTCGTGAATGTTCGGGAATGGGTTGAAAAACATATAAAAGTAGGTGATTTTTAGTGAATGGGTTATAATCATTGGATTACTTTGGGAAGTTTTTTCACCACTGACCTGATTTGCCTGCCTGCCTGCCTGCTTGTCCAGCCAGCTTGCCTGATCCGTTCCAGCTCCTGCCTCACCTGTTCCTGTCTCACCTGTAACCACCCAACCAGCCAGCCAGCCTGCTCCTGCCTGCCTACTTGTCCAGCCAGCCTGCCTGATCAGCTCCTGCCTTACCTCTAACCAGTCACCCTGCCCCGTGTGTTTGGAAGCATGATACGTGGAGAACATTTTCCCTTTGACCCAGCAGTCCCTCCTGTAGAAGTTTTGCCTGAAGACGAGCGTGTGAGGCAGCTTTATCAACGACACTGGCCTACCATACGCCATTGTTTTCACCGTAACCGTCGTCTATTGGATTTGTATAACTTTCGACTGGAAGACTTCACGTATTTGTCTACTTACGCTGAGAGCATATTCAGAGACCAGGTGACAGCGTTCAAGTTGAATATGACATTTGGGTATATTTTACGGCAGAAGAACACGGACCAGCTGCGGTATTATTACCCGAGTAATAATACGTATGTCTTTGACCAGCCGTTCACCATAACGGAAGACATTTCCCTGCAGCCACTGCTTGAACAATTGATTACGTTTGATCCGTTGCAATGGGCCCTGTTGCAACGTCCCAATTCCGAATGGCTTGTGGAAAGGGTGACCAACGTCACATTTTTCGTCACGAAAATGAGAGATCATCCTATCGGTGCTCCTGTACTACTCCCTCCTTGGCTGCTTCGTCGACGCGGCCTGTATGCATTAACGCAAGGGGGACATGGGCCCTACAAAGATCGGAAATGTTTGTTTCGGTGTTTGGCCGTACATGTGGACGAGTGTGACCCCAGGACTTGTGACAGAGTGGCCAATCACTATTGGCAACAGTACTTAGAGCAGCAAGACATGGATGAGCGTCACTTCCGTGGCGTTCCTTTCAAGAATTTGGATGACGTGGAAACCTTATTTAACATCAATATCTTTGTATACCGATTACAACGGGAGGAGGACGATACATTGGTGGCTGAATTGGTGCGTCGTTCCACAGAACGGTACGCTTCTACCATGAAAGTGAATGTGTTCGACTACAATGGCGTGAGTCATTTTTCGTTGATACACAATATGAGCCAGTATTGTGAGTCTTACAGTTGCGCCCAATGCCATCGGGTGTTTCACCGTACCTCCAACTTACATCGACACGAGAAGCTTTGTACGAACGCTGTGAAGCGAGTCTATCCTGGTGGTGTGTATCATAATACGCTTACTATTTTCGAGGAACTGGCCGATGAGGGTCTCATCATACCGGAGGCGGACCGTTATTTTCCGTACCGGGCGTGTTATGATTTTGAGGCCTTGTTGGAGCCCATGGACTTGTTTTCATCCAAAACACAGTGGACGCAGCGTCATATTCCCCTCAGTGTGAGCATTTCCAGCAACGTACCTGGCTATGACGCTGCACCGGTCTGTTTCGTGTCTACCGGTGATGCCCATGAGTTAATCTCCCGCATGATGGGGTATTTAGAAGAAGTGAGCGCGGCCAGTACGGAATTGTTGGTGTGCAAGTTCCAGGACATACTGGACCAACTGGACGATCGGATTCCTATACCGGGTGTAGCGTTTAGTGATGATGAAGAGTCGGAGTCGGAGTCGGAGTCGGAGTCCCAGCCTATGCAGTCGCAGGATGATGTGCCTTTACCCAAACCGTATGCCGAGAAATTGAAAGCGCGTTTTTTACAATACCTAGGCCAGTTACCGGTGCTGGGGTTCAACTCGGGGCGCTATGATTTAAATATGGTGAAGGAATTTCTCTACCCTTACTTGGCCCAGGCGAATACCATCAAGTCGGTCATCAAGAAGATCAATAATCATATGGCCCTGACTACCACATCACTCCGTTTCCTGGATGTACGCAACTACCTAGCGCCTAATTATAGTTATGATCAGTGGGTGAAGGCGTATGACTGTGCACAAACGAAAGGTCTGTTCCCTTACACGTATATATCGACGCTCGATCGTTTGGCGGAAACACAGTTGCCACCGCGGGAGGCCTTCTTTAACGATTTGAAGCAAGTGGAATGTTCGGAAGACGCGTACCGTGAACTAGAGCAGGTATGGAACGACCAACACATGGAGACGATGCGAGATTTCCTCATATGGTATAATAACCTGGATGTGGTTCCTTTCCTGGAAGCGGCTGAGAAAATGGTTCAACTGTTTCGTCGTGAAATGCATGTGGACATCTTCAAGGAGTGTTTAAGTTTACCGGGTGTGGCGCTTCGCCATCTTTTTCAAGCGTGTCCGACGTACTTTTCGTTGATACAGCAGAAAGATGCGGACATGCATGAGTGTTTAAAGGCGAACATTGTGGGTGGTCCCAGTCTTATATTCCACCGTTATCACGAGAAGGACGTGACTACTCTGCCGGGTGGAAAATCTTGTGCAAAGATTATCGGTTTCGATGCCAATGCGTTGTACTTGTGGTCACTCGCTCAACCTATGCCCAGTGGGCATTACACACGTTGGTTGGCCGAAGGGCGGCATTTTACGCCCCAACGCGCTTCTTCCAAACATCTCGCCGACCAGTGGATAGATTGGGAAGCCTATCGACGGGGAATTACTATACGACACCAGACCAACGCCACAGAGAAGCGCATAGGCGATCGTCGCCTCCCCGTCGATGGGTTTGCCCTGGTGGGTAACACACCCACTGTATTCCAATTTTACGGTTGCTATTGGCACGGTCACGAATGCCATTTTAGTGCTGGGAGTTTCAACGACCGACGTGGTAAAACAGGTGAGGAATTACGGAAAGAAGTGGTGGAGAACGCGGATTATGTGAAAGAGAGAGGTTACCATCTCATTGAGATGTGGGAGTGTCAATTTCACACCCTGTGTGAGGCTCTACCTCATTTACGGCGTTTCTTAAAAGAGCGCGAGTATCCGTTGAGTCGTCGTCGACTGCTGAGTCTACCCCAGATGTTCGACGCCATTCGTTCGGGGGACCTGTACGGCTTTGTCGAATGTGATTTGCATGTTCCCGACACTCTCAAACCTGTCTTCGCCCAGTGCCCACCCATCTTTAAGAACACGCTGGTGGGTCGAGATGATATTGGGACCACCATGGGAGCCTACGCAGATCAACACGAGTGTTTACCGCATCCGCGTCGCATGTTAATTGGTAGTATGTGGGGAGAGAAGATGTTGTTGGGCACTCCGCTGCTGCAGTGGTATATGCGGCACGGTCTGGAGATTACGAAAATACACCAAGTCATACAGTACGTACCTCACGCCTGTTTTGCGGCGAATGCCGACATTGTGACGGCTGCCCGTCGTCAAGGCGACCAAGACTCCAGTAAGGCCATCATCGGTGAAAGTTGGAAGCTCACGGGTAACGGCTATTATGGCAAAACAGTAACCAACCAGGATAAGCACGTGAACGTGAACATTTGTACGACGCCTCAAGCCCGCAAAAAGGTCAATTCTCCTCTCTTTCGGTCGGTGCAGGTCATCGATGACGACACGTATGAAATCACTTTAGCCAAGAAGACTATCCGTTACAACTTACCCCTGCAGATTGGATGTATGGTATACCAGGTGGCCAAGCTGCGCATGCTGCAGTTTCTATATGACTTTATGGGTGTCTATTTTAATGCATCAGACTGGCAACTCATGGAGATGGACACGGACTCGGCCTACATGGCCGTCTCTAATGCGGATTGGGAGTCCCTGGTGAAACCCGAGTTACGGCACCAGTATGAGATGGAACGGGACCAGTGGTTACCGCGACGTGACCATTACCAGTATGATAAGCGGACGCCCGGGCTCTTCAAGCTGGAGTGGAGTGGGGATGCTATGATTGCGCTCTCCTCCAAGACGTATTACTGTTACGGGGGAGACGAAAATAAGTTTAGCTGCAAAGGAGTGAACCGGCGCGATCCCAACATCGACAAAGCTCTTTACCTGGACGTGTTGCAAAGCCAGGCCAGTGCGAGTGGCACGAATCGAGGATTCCGTGTGGTGGGCCATCAGATGCGCACCTATATCCAGCAACGAGACGCCTTTACTTTCTTTTATCCCAAACGAAAAGTATTGGCCGACGGTGTCAGCACTACCTACTTGGACTTGTAAAAATGTGGAACATTAACTGTGGAGTCACGAGTTATAAAAACTGTAAAAGTCAGGATGGCCGAGTGGTCTAAGGCGCCAGTTCTAAGTACTGGTGGGGTGATACCCTGCGTAGGTTCAAATCCTACTCCTGGCAGAACTTTTTTTAATCACTACTACTACTACTATTCTATGTGTACATACCACCTGTATTCTATTTGTATATATCCTTCTTGTTGACTTAAATAAAGAGAGAGAGAGTCAAAATCATTTTTTTTGTGTTTTTTCAACTCTTTATTCAACAATGATTCACGTCAGAACGTCATAACAATATAATGTGATAATAATAGGGGGTCTGCGCATGTTTTAAGTGAACCAGAGAAATGGTGCATGCACATTAAACCGAGAGGCCGTCCAGTCATAGACCAGGACATCACGGTCTTCGGCTTGACAATAATCATCAAACATATGTACAATGGTGGACAGTGAATGTCCTCTACTCCGGTGAGTGAGATAAAACACACAGTACTGTCCGCACACACTACTCAAGGGCCCTTGTAATCTTTGCGTATTCCAACGCCACTCTGTCGTGGAGACGTCCATGAATTTCACTAAATCGGCATGGAGAGGTGCAAGTCCGTAGGAATCAAAGTATTCGCCTTGGCCTTGGGTGTCCACGTACACCGCTATCCAATGTTCACCGGGTCGACTCTTCGGGTCTGTATTTAGGATGTAGGCTGCAGGGGTGGTGGAGTGGATGGGAAACACATTGCGTGGAAATACACCTCGAAAGGGGATCTTGGGATCTCGCTGGAGTATGCGCATCAGCTGTTCTGTATCCATGGTTTAGTTGGCGAAGTCACACAGCACGTTTCTTTGCGCATCCACGCTGATGACGTTGTCAAACTCGGCGTAGCAAATCACGTTGATGGTGCTGGGTAGAGCCACGGAGAAACGCAGTTCCAACCGTAGGTTTCCTTTCTTCAGTAAAGCCAGTTGATGATCGTGTTCCAAGGTAGGGGTGAGGTCAAAGGCGAACAATGTGTACCCACGGCTAAAGTCTTTTCGACTGATGGTATTGCCTTCGTCCTGGTTGTTTTGTCCTGTGGCTATAAACAGGTTCAGGTAGGACCGCACATAGTTTCCGTTAGTAAAGTCTGGTTGTAAGGGTCGGGCTGGAATTTGATGACCGGCCACGTGCAGTGCCACAAAGTTGATGTTGAAATGATGAAATTTGAACGGATTCTCAGCCAAAGCTCCATTGAATGCGGTGTTGGTCACACACCCCACGGTAAGACGTTTAGGCAGATCTCCTAGAAATAAATTCTCTCTGTTGGCCATCATCGTCCCTGCGGGTACGGAGAACACCTTGGTCTGTACGCGTCGGATGGGATACAGGGCTGGTTTTTTCGCTAAGGCTTGCATGTGACTCAGCAACACTCCCTCTTGCAAATCTACCGTACGGACAAACAGGACTGCATCTTCAATGACGATCTTGGACTCGAGAGCGTCCGCCCCACCGGCCATTAAGGCAAACAAAGGTGAGGCACGGATCAACTTGATCTTGATGGTTACACCGTTCATCATGTAGCGATCTTGCATGAACAGATCGACGTGCAGTCGTCCCATCATATCGATGGACTTGCTTTCGCTTGCTAATTTTTTGCGTCTGGCGTACCCAGTATTGCCAGGGAGTAGATAGTTGAAGTATCCGGGTGTATCCCTGTGGTACAGTTCAGCTTGTAAGTGTGATAGTTTGGCATCACTGCCGTACGACAACAGCGTCTCCAGGTAGGCTCGATACGGATAGGTATTGGTGGACGTACTGATGAGTCTATCGTTCAGACTGATATCCACCTGTTGGAACAGGGAGTGCAGCCAAAGATTCACCGGGCTTACATTTGTTTCGACCGCTAGGTTCGTCCCATCCCTGTTCGTTATTTTAGCTTTGACGTACAAGTACGAGTTGGCTAAATCCAGGTAGGCCGTATCATTGTTTTGAATGGAAAATTCTACGGGACCCACGCCCGTCAGGCTAGCCAGGGGTCGATGTTCTACCCAACGTCCTTCGGCTACACTGGTTTGAGTGGGTGGAATAGTCCACAAATCCAATTCACTGTTGGTAGACGGACATGACTCGGAGTGAATGAAGGCCATTTATGCGAAAATGTCTCTCCTACTACTATTACGTCTCTTCTTCTTCTTCTTCTGGGGTGTAGTCCTTCTCTGGGGTGTGCGTCGTCGGTGGGTGGGCCGTCGACTGACTCTTCGCGGTGTCAGTCTTTGTCTTTTAAGGGCTTTGGCCAGCAACACACCCCCGGCTTCTTTAGCCCGGCGTTTGAAGGCTTGTCGGGGTGCTGTGCCTTCCATCACATCCTCGGCCATGCGCAATCCACTTTGTAC
>JAVTVY010012962.1:0-54325 GCA_036873755.1 Hanleya hanleyi
TCTTCGACGTGCGTCCTCACCGAATTCGGTAGTCCAGTTTTTTAATTCCCTACGGTTCGTTGTGCTTTGGAGACCAAGACGCCTCCTGCTTCGTTGGCTCGGCTTTTCAGTGCTTGTCGGTAGGGGACACCGCTGAACGCATCTCTCAGGGCTTGCACCCCACTTCGGAGAGCTCGTTTTCCGTCCGCTTATCACCCCTCGCGTCACGAGTGGCAGGAACGTTTTGACGATGCTCCCGCGCATGTTCCCCAGTCCATGTCCTCGTTGGATGAGTGTATCTGCAAACACCGGTAGACCTCCCCCGACCTGCTGAGTATAATGGTCCATATAGCTGTGTGTATCGCACTCGTAAGGCACCTTTATTATGCAAAGATGGGAGAACGTGCGTGTCGGAAATGAAATGTGACCACCAAATTCCCAATTTCGAATGCCAGAGGTTGTCCGGTGTCATCCCTTATATCGATGGTGATGGTACTGATGTCAGTCTGTCGCACCGGTAGATAGAGTACGTGGTTAAATATCTGAGTGACCTGATCTCCGTAGTTCAATTGTACTGGGAAGGCGCGGAGCAGGGGCGCATCGATATCGCCGATAATGTGACCATACACCACATCCAAGCCAGCCTTAACATCCAGCATGGTCTTCCCCTGGAACCGACCGGGCCCGACATAGTTATCCGAGTCCAGTGCACACAGCTGCTTCAACGTCTTGCTGAAACGTACGGTCACATTGGTCTGGAGGATGATTAGGATCTTGTGGTTCCACTCGTCACATCACGGATCTGGATCATGTTCGCAAACGGGAAGATATTGATTCCTCCAGGGTTCCGAACATCTGGAGAGATGTAATTTTGTGGTAGCTGCGTGACATAATGGGCTATGCTGTTGTTGGGAAACCCCGCATCCGAGCTATTACTGGGTAGTGTGAGGTAAAACATGACGGCTAAGCTTTGTTGCTGTTGCTGTTGGTGTTAATAATGTTTCCATGCCTAAGGGCTTGTCCCGGCGTCGTTATCGTCGACAAAACTTGCTACGTGTCACGACTCTGACCAGCGGTGGTGTTTTAAAGGGGGTGAAAGGTTTTCCTAAGGAGCGTATCCGTTGTGGTGTTTTGGGTGGTGACTCCGGAACACACACGACTTCCCATCTCCGTTGGGGGCAAGTCTGTCTTTGTGACTCGAGGGGCGCGTATTGAATGAACAGTCAGAATTTAAGTATGACTGAGATGCATCATTCTCTAAATGACGACTTTACAACGAATATCATAAGAATACTGATCAGAGATACGGATTTTATATTTTGGAACATCATGATGTCTTGCCGGCATCATTGAAAACTGTTGAGCGGTCCTCTCTTGCAGGAAACTAGCCTATGTTTATGTATACTATGATTGTCTTTTTGAATTCGGTGGTAATGCTGTTATAAGGAATATGGAATAGGTCTTTGGATTATGGACGCGGATATTCTTTAATGGAAGACGACTGAATTATGAATGACAGATCAGACGCTATTAATTGCTTCAGGTTGAAAAGCATGTACCCGTATTGAGGGGTTGTCCCATCGTTAATGGCTTCCAAGGCAAGTGCGTCCCGGGTACATCTGTCTCGCCAGGTGCCGCAGCTGAGTGGTATCTCTCGGGATTTTAAACACCACCAAGTAGTGGGCATTTAAACTGATGTTCCGATGCTCTTTGTTTTTACTGAACAGATTCTGCACAATGTGGATTTTGCTGAACCGCCGATGATGACTGCCTTTGGTAAAGAGATGGGTGATTCGCGCATCCGTCTCATCATCCGAGATCATCAACCACCACCAAAGTGTTCGGTTCTAAATCGGCCAGGTTTGGTAGGCCTTCCACGAACACCGTTTGCCATTCTCCGTAACACCACACGATCCGGGCAATGGGTGGGGTAATCATGCTGTCGGCGTATTGAAGCAGTTTCTGGACGAAGTGCGTCATGCCAAAGCCCGTCGGCCCCGCAGTGAGGCGGGTGAAAGGATGTTGCCACCGGGGGTCCATGATTGGAGGTGTATTCCGCTGTCGTGGTAACCCGCTCTTGTAAATTTGGTACGAGTGAACCGGGGTCATCGGTGCCGTTGCCCGACACGTGCGGCCGTTTACTGCGGGTGGTCGTATACGTAGTAGGCGCTGCAATACTTGATGTGGGGTTCGATGTTGACCTGGATTGTATACGTGGGGTGGTAGTGGTCGCTGGATGAGGTTTGACTGGCGTAGAAGAGGTCTTTAGGCTTGCTTGACTGGCACTCTCGGCTGGTGTCCTAGTTGGGACGAGAAGAGTGCTTAGATAGGCTACGTCGTAAAACACACTTCAATATCTAATGCTCAGCAGGGTTAGCAATGTCACTACGAAGCCCACTTGTGCTTTCCGCGTTTTGGGAGACGCTGTGTTCAGAGACGCTTTATCCATAGTACCATGTTTATGGTCGAGCGTAGAATGAACGCAATGGGCTGTGGTTTCATCTGGTTGGCCGGGACCCAGGAATTGAAGGAACTGGGTCAGTCTTGCCATTACACGAGATGCACCGTCTTACCTCGGCGTCGCTCGGTTTCCAGGATGCTTTCCACAGTGTAGTATTCCTGGCCTGTTTTCACCACGTGCTATAAAACATGCCTTGCAGCGGTTCCCCTTGAAGATGCTCCAGTTCCTGTAGTCGCGGTTGTCGGGGTAAGCGGCGTTGAATAAGCGGAGTGCTCATCGCTACAGTTGGGGACGTAACTCTTCTCGAACTTGCCCTTGACTTTACTGATCATTACAGGGTCCTTGATCTTGAATACCTCCTTCGATCGCGGTATTTGGTGGGCATGGAAGGTGGATGGGTGAGCCTCGGATCTCCATTGGCCCTTTGACTTGATGTGGGGATCATCCTCCTTGCGCTCAGGCGATTAGCGTCAAGGGAGACAACTTCTCTCACAACTATTGTCATAGGAATACAGAAGGTCGAAGCTAACACATACACAACGAAACTGGTTAGAATCCGTTTGAGATTTCATTATGGGAGCAGCAGCTCTAGCGCAGTAATAACACACGCACACACACGCACTCACATGGAACTCTATCAGGTATCCAAACCGAATATAACTTCTCTACTATTCGCCGCGTGCACATACGCACCTCGCAACCGCCCTTTCTCTACTATTTTCCTAGTGTGCATGTGCGTATCAGCCCTAGTTCAACCCTGTCGCATCATGGCCTTACCAGCATGACTTCATCTAACGGTCCCGAGATCTCTCCAGTCGTACGCTACAACGTCAGCTAAATCGATTAAATTCTCACACTCGGTATTTTGCTCCACAAAAATTACCACGAATGCCTCAAAAATCCCACACAAACGCCCCTTTTTCTATTATTTTCCGGTTGAGTATGCGCAGATTGACGTGACGTCCAACAAAAACTTGCCCAGCCTGACTCTACACTCACGAGAGATTCAATGTGATACTCCGTACGATCCATTTTCACCAAGGAAGGCTGACCTATACCCCAAATCGTCCATATCAGCCCCTCCTGTCGAGTGCGCATCTGCACCATTACTTTCCAGTGACAGTCAATCAACGGCATAGGATTCCTACCATCGTACGCTAGAGTGTCAATCAAATCGATTTTATATCCACAATCTACATTTTTCTCCACGACAACAAAAATCCATGAGTGCATGTACGGACTGTACGTGCACGTGGAGATTTCTTTCCGAGAGATTTCACCCCATGTAGGCTCCCCATTTGCTAATATGCTGAACAAAGTGATGAAGATAGTGTTGAGGATTTCTTTGACACCGAATTGATGACGTCAAGGGAATCCTCAGACAAGTTCTGACTTGGCCAATCAACATTGAAATGACTGGGGGCTAAATTGACATTCAAGTGTGGACTGTCGAGTATTAAAGTGTATGTTTTACCTCTGACCTCTGTCAACTGGTGACAACACAAAAAATGCCGAAGGTCAGCGGACGTTACCTCTAAAATTTGGAGCATTGACCTTTCATTTGCGCTAAACCACTCTTCCATAACAAAATGTCACCGTCCTTTTATCACAACCATGTGTAATATAAGCAAATAACCATATTTAATATCTATGTAGTCCATGATGTAAATGTAATGAAAATCACATTACATGAAACCTCGCTTGATATGCAATTTCATCCGCCCATCATCAGTAGTAGATAAAGAGTAAATTGCCACCAGTTTACCTCAAGAAAGTACCCATGCATAAAGGTCAAGTCCACTATAGTTCCGACACTTCCGGTCACGTGACCGGAAATGATCCTTGGGGCATGTATTCCTCCGCGGTGATGCGGTCGCTTCCGGTTCCAGCGGTGCTGCGGTCGCTTCTGGTTCCGGGAACAAGCCTCCGCGAAGAGAAATTGGTCCCGAGATTTCAAATACGCGGGTTTTCGTGAGATAAATCTGGAATGTTAGGCAATCTTCGGCAATCTTCGGGAATGTAATGTTCGGTCATCTTCGGCAATGTCTGGGAATATAATGTCCGGTCATCGCCAGCAATCTCCGTCTCTCTCCGGGAGAATATATAGCCTCTATCTGCCGTTCCGAAGCATCAATGGAATGCATAGGGTCCACGAAAATATCGCCAGCTATATGCCCATTATAAATGACAGGTGGGGAACACTCACCACAGAGCCATACAGCGGGAGAAGGAAAAGGGTCCTAGCGAGAATTGACCCCGGGTTGCTCTCTCCAGAAGCAGACACGTTATCCACTTCACCACGAGTCAGCCCATACCAGCCAAGGTTGAAAATATCCTCATATCCAGAGGGCCGATTACTATACCGCTAGGGTGGACAGGCCCATACTGGCCCAGAGGACAATATTTAACCTAATGGAAAACCCACACATGCTCATTTGCGGGGTCTTGAAGTTAAGCGGTGAAATTTCTGAAAAAGTCACTGTGCGCATGCGCATTTGGCAAGTATTGGTCCGATTGGGTCGAGTGAGTCGAATCGCCATACAAAGCTAGATTCATAGCTGGTTCTAGAAGCTGCACCACCAAGCTTCTTTCAACCCTATTGACGAGGGCCCTTCAGGAGGTAAAAGGATTTTGGGAAAGGTATTGCGCCACTATTTCTAAAAACTCGAATGTATGTGGATATTAAAAAACTCAAAATGTCTTACGGAGGAACTTGATGCTAAAGGTCACATACCGTACAGACATGTATCCACGTGGGTTTTCTCGACTCTCTTTACTACAATCCCTCATCAGGACCTTATTGACCGTCTAAGTTCATTAATAGTATCTGTGTTCAAGAAAACTGATCGTAGATATATTAATGTCGGAAGCCATATAGCATTTTTAGCTCTACTACATACAAGAGATAACATTCATGGGATGTTTCTTTGTTTATAGAGTTGCTTGAATTTCTCATTAAAAATATCTATGTGAAATTTGGCAACACAATATATCAACAGCATATAGGTATTCCAATGGATACTAATTGCGCACCCCTGTTGGCTGACCTGTTCTCTTATGAATATGACTATATGCAGGCGCTTTCAGATTACAACACATATAAGGGAAGTGGGAAGAGGTGCCGACATACTGGCAGAGCCACATGACTTCACAGTATAGTCTTCCGGTTAACCTATTCTAAAGCACATGCCAAGAATCTAACGATTCTTGATATGTGTTGTATCTCAGGTACGCTTTTATTGTACCTGTTCATGTGGCAACTTGGATGATATGACCACACGGCCCCTAGCACCGGCATAAGCGGTATTAAATACAAATTTAGAGAGCTATGATGGAAATGCTCTGACAACTCGTATACTGGTAATTGGTGAGCTGTTTCGCTGTGACAACTCGTACATTGGGATTGGTGAGCTGTATCGTCGTCAGATGTAAATGACGGCAATTAACACAAATGACTAGTCTGTAAGGCCCGATGTCGACCCAGCATCAACTTCCCACAAATGGCAACATATATCAAAGACCAAAAGGTCTGTACAGGGGGCGGGCCTCGGGGACGAAACGTCCACCAGCAGAATCTCGCCATATACAGGTAAAAATTACAACACATATAAGGGAAGTGGGAAGAGGTGCCGACATACTGGCAGAGATCCATTCAAAGCCCGTTCCTTCTCATTCACCAAACGCTATATAGACGATCTTCTCGCTGTGGATAATCGCTATATAAATGACGCGGTGAAGGATATATATCCACCTTCACTGGATTTGAAGGAAACTACAGATAGCCCTACAGGCACATCATATTTAGATCTATATCTCTACAAAAATGAAGCGGGCATTCTCTCTCGTCGACTTTTTGACAAAAGATATCATTACAATTTCGACATCGTAAACTATCCCTTTCTGGACAGTAATATTCCAGTGGGACCTGCATATGGCGTATACATATCTCGCCTAGTAGGATTTGCTAGATCCTGTGTTAATTGTGACGATTTCAATCAAGGTCACAAAACATTGTTGCACAAACTGATAAAACTGGGCTATTCCTCGAAGCGCCTCCACTCAAAACTTCTCAAATTTGGCGATACATATCGCATGCTGCTAATAGCAAAATACGAACGTAGCGTGCAAGATCTATGGCGCTACGTTTCGTAACTTGTGTCTAATTCCGCTTAACCCGGGGTTAGGGGCCGTATGAACCCATGTACTTCAAGATCCTCATGGTGCTCATATGAACAGTCACAATCAAAGCGTGACTGTGATACACCATTCTCTAGATAACGACTTTAGAACGATTATTATGGATTAAGAATACTGATCAGCGATACGGATTTTATATTTTTGGAAAATCATGGTGTCTTGTCGGCATCATTGAAAACTGTTGACCGCTTCTCTATTGCAGGAAACTAACCTATGTTTATGTATACCATGATTGTCTTCTTTGAATTGGGTGCTAATACTGTTATATGGATATGGAATAGGTCTTTGGATTATGGACGCGGATATTCTTTAATGAACGACGGCTGAATTATGAATGACGGACTAGACGCTTGTATCATTGTGAAGCATAAGTGGGGGAGAATCCGACGGGGTGGGTGAGACGTAGTACTGACGTCATTCTGCGCATGCGCAGTAGAAAAAAGTATGGGAATAGACGTTTTGGGACCGAGGTGTGCCCCTATTGGACTGATTGGGTCGACTGTGGTGTCAAAGTGAAGCGCTCCTCCAGGTCGATCAAGTCATGGGTGGGTGCTTGTAAAAATAGGATTTGTCCCGAACGTATGAAAAGCGGAATACGGGCTTTACCCTTAAAATAGGAAAAACCCTTATGAACCAGCTCTAGAGGGGCTAATATCAGTCCCTGGTTTATCGGGGCCTGTCGACAGAGTGAGGGTGGGTGAGTGGGTGTATGTAAAATTAGGATGTGTCCTGAAATTATAAAAAGCGGAACACGGACTTTACCCATAAACAGGAAAAACCCTTATCAACCAGGTCTATAGGGGCTAACTTCGGTCCTCGGCATATCGGGGTCTGCCGAGAGGGGCAGGGTGGGTGAGTGACTGTATGTAAATTTAGGATTTGTCCCGAAAATATAAAAAGCGCAAGACGGACTTTACCTCTAAAATCGGGAAAACGCTTATTAACCAGGTCTGCAGGTGCTAATATCGGTCCCCGGCCTATCGGGTTCTGCCGACAGGGGACAGGGGACAGTGAGTGGATGTATGTAAAATTAGGATTTGTCCCGAAAATATAAAAAGCGGAACACGGACTTTGCCCCTGAAATAGGGAAAAACCTTATAAACCAGGTCTAGATGGGCTAATATCGATCCCCGGCTTATCGGGACCTGCCGACAGAGGCAGGATGGGTGAGGGGATGTATGTAAAATTAGGATTTGTCGCGAAAATATAAAAAGAGGAACACGGACTTTACCCCTAAAATAGGAAAACCCAGAATCAACCGGGTCTAGTGGGGCTAATATCGATCCCCGCCTAATCGGAGCTTGCCGACGTAGGGAGGGTGTGTGAGTGGGTGTATGTAAATTGAGGATTTTCTCCGAAAATATAAAAAGCGGAACACGGACTTTACCCCTAAAATAGGGAAAACCTCTATCAACCACGTCTAGTGGGGCTAATATCGCTCCCCGGCTTATCGGGACCTGCCAAAAGAGGCAGGGTGGGTGAGTGGGTGACTGTAAAATTAGGATTTGTCCCGAAAATATAAAAGCGGAACACGGACTTTACCCCTAAAATAGGGAAAACCCTTCGCATCCAGGGCTAGTGGGGCTAATATCGGGTTTCGGCTTATCGTGGTCAGCAGAAAGCGGCGGGTTGGGTGGGTGGATGTATGTAAAATTAGGATTTGTCCCGAAAATATAAAGGGCGAAACACGAACTTTACCCCTACGATAGGGAAACCCGTTATCAACCAGGTCTAGAGGGGCTAATATCGGTTCCCGGCTTATCGGGGTCTGCCGACAGAGGCAGGGTTGGTGAGTGGATGTAGGTCAAATTAGGATTTGTCCCGAAAATATAAAACGCGGAACACGGGCTTTACCCCTAAAATAGGAGAAATCCCTATCAACCACGTCAAGTGGGGCTAACATCGCTTCCCGGCGGATCGGGACCTGTTTCAAGGAGTCAAGAGTGCCCTTCCGGATCGGTCGTTGAGGCTGAGCAAGAGTTATCTGCCCCTGAATACGACTGTTTATGTCCTTCAGTTACTTCAATGTTAATTGACATGTCCGGGAAAATGCAACAAGAGTTATCTATTCCTGAATACGACTGTATATATCCTTCAGTTATTCCAATGTTAATCTGTACGATGGTAGGCAGAGTCCGACCGCGGCATCGACGGTAAAGGTAGAACAAGCATTACTGACCACACACCCTACTGTTCAGGCCTTGCAGCGCTTGACTGTTCCAATACCAGGTCCTTGTCCCTTGATCCATGAAGGCTGTTAAATCGGGATGGAGGGGTGGCAGGCCATACTGGTCAATGTATCTGTCAAGTACACAGCCACTCAACGTTGACCGGGCCTATCCATCGGGTCCGTGTTGAGAACGTAGGCGGCAGGATACACACGGTCTAATGGGTACACATCTCGGGCAAACACTCCTTGAAACACCGTACGTGGTCACGGATCGTTCTCCAGCACGGAGGTAATCTGGTCTGTATCCATGTTAAGTGGCGTAATAACACAGGACGCTGAGGGTGTTATCGATTTGAATAATGTTGTCAAACTCCGCGTAGCAAATCACATTCATGGTTTCTGTAGAGGTGTCCCGAAATGGAGTTCCAAGCGTAAGTTGCCTTTCTTGACGAGACTCAGCTGATGATCTTTGTCTGAGGTGGGTGTGAGATCGAAACAGTACAATGAATACCCTTGCCCAAAATCTTCTCGGCTAATCATATTTCCTTCGTCCTGGTTAGTTTGCCCGGTCGCTGCGAAAGTTTCGGATAGCTCTGGATGTAATTGTTCGTTTCGAACTTGGGTTACAAGGGGCGTGCTGAGACCTGTACGTATGTGCTAAATCCAGGTATGTCGTATCAGCGTTGGTGATGGTGAATTCAATGGGGACTGTGACTGTAATGATAGAAAGGGGTAGACGTTTTACCCATTGCCCCTCTTCGGCACTGGTCTGGGTAGGTGGTACGGTCCACAAATCAAATTCACTGTTGGTAGAAGGACACGACTCGGCGTGAATGAAAGCTATGTTTTACGCAAAGATATCCTGCGTCTTGGATGTGCGTCGCCGCTGGGTCCGTCGTCGACTAGTCCGCGGTCTCGGCGATGCAGGTCTTTTATTCCCTACGGTGCGTTGTGTTCTGGCGACCAAGACGCCTCCTGCTTCTTTGGCTCGCCGTTTCAGTGTTTCTACGACGGGGACACCGCTGAACGCATTTCCCAGGGCTTGCACCCTACTTCGGACCGCTTGTTTGCCGACCGCTTTTCCCCCAGGCGTCACCAAGGGCAGGAACGTTTTGACGATGCTCTCGAGTACGTTTCTCAGCCCATGCCCGCGCTAAATACGCACTCCACTGAACACGGGTAGACTACCCCCGGCTTGTTTGGTTTAATGATCGACGTAACTGGATGTATTGCATTGATAAGAGGCACCTTCATTATGCGGAGTGAACCGCTCGGACTTGACGGAAATGAAGTGTCAGCACCACTTTCCCACGCTCGAATGCAATCGGTTGACCTGTATCGTATCTTATATCGATGATGATGGAGCTAATATCGGTCTGACCGACCGGTAGATAAACGATGTGCTTAACTTCATCCGAGTAGTTCCCTTTCACCGGGCAGGCGCGTAGTAGAGGTACGTTGCTCTCTCCGACAATGTGTGTATCGACCACGTCTGAGTAGACGTACAGGCCATACAAAATCCCACGCATGTCCATTGTACTGTAAGTGGATTCGGCGGTAAAGCCTACTTCGTAGGACCAGCATACAGAGTCGCACGCAGTCCTAACAGATGTTTTAGGCCTTTGCTGAATTCTAAACTCAGGTTGGCGGTCAGCCTCAACTGGAACCTCTGATTGTATTCGTTAAACAACAGGAAAACGGAATCTTTGAACAGGAGGGGTTTTGTCTTGTTACCCACCCTGCGACCGATCTTACCCTCCATGAGATCGCACAGCGCCTTGATGAACCCTTGGGGATGTGGTACTGGCCTTGAGGGAGTACAAAGAGATACGTCTTGCTGTGGTGCATGATCTGGTACCACACCACGTCTTTTTCGCGTTGTACCACGTATACGGGTAAAATGTATACGGGTACTGAATATCTACCAGCCCATATTTCCAACGACCAGGCAAGTGCAAGTGTTGGGGTAACTGTGCTTCGTAATGAGTTAATTTATTGCTCGGGAACAACTCTGCCGAGTTGTTACTGGGTAGTGCGAGGTAAACCATGGCGACTGAGCTTTTCTGCTCCCGCACCCGGTATTAATAGTTGTCCCAGGCCTTGGGCGGTTGTACCCGGCGTCGTGATCGTCGCGGTGACTTGCTACGTGTCATAGTTCTTGATGGCCGTATTTTCAGAGGTGGTGTATTAAAGGGGTAAAAAAAAGGTGTCCGCCGTTGTGGAGTTTTGGGTGGTGTCTCCGGTTCACACACAGCTTCCCAAGTCTGTGGGGGCTGGGCCTGTTGTTGTAACTTGCGAGGTGCGTGCACCGGCGATTGCGGTTGTATGGTCTGCTGCATCCACTCCCAGCGCTGGGGGTCCTGTGGCACTTGCATGTCTTTCAATCCTTGATGAAAGACCTCCCATCCTTGAGGATCCGTGTGTGACCTGCGTTGACGCATTAAGTCATTCACTAAATCCGCCATGTGGGTACCGGGGACCACCTGGTTCTGTACCAGTAGTTCACCTTCATCATTCCAATTCATGTTAAGATTATCTTTCACCCGTTGTAATTACAAGCGTCTAGTCCGTCATTCATAATCCAGCCGTCGTCCATTAGAGAATATCCGCGTCCATAATCCAAAGACCTATTCCATTTTCCACATAACAGTATTAGCACCAAATTCAAAAGGACAATCATAGTATACATAAACCTAGGCTTGTTTCCTGCAAGAGAGAAGCGGTCAACAGTTTTCAATGATGCCGGCAAGACATCATGATGTTCTAAAAATATCAAATCCGTATCGCTGATCAGTATTCTTAATCCATAATATTCGTTGTAAAGTCGTCATCTAAAGAATGATGTATCTCAGTCACGCTTTGATTGTGACTGTTCATATGAGTACCATGAGGATCTTGAAGTACATGGGTTCATACGGCCCCTAGCCCCGGGTTAAGCGGAATTAGACACAAGTTACGAAACGTAGCGCCATAGATCTTGCACGCTACGTTCGTATTTTGCTATCAGCATGCGATATGTATCGCCAAATTTGAGAAACTTTGAGTGGAGGCGCTTGGTGGAATAGCCCTGTTTTATAAGTTTCTGCAACAATGTTTTGTGATGTTGATTAAAATCATCACATTTAACACAGGATCTAGGAAATGCTACTAAGCGAGATATGTATACGCCATATGCAGGTCCCACTGGAATATTACTGTCCAGAAAGGGATAGTTTACGATGTCGAAATTGTAATCATCTCTTTTGTCATAAAGTCGACGAGAGAGAATGCCCGCTTCATTTTTATAGAGATAGAGATCTAAATAAGATGTGCCTGTAGGGCTATCTGTAGTTTCCTTCAAATCCAGTGAAGGTGGATATATATCCTTCACTGCGTCATTTATATAGCGATTATCCACAGCGAGAAGATCGTCTATATAGCGTTTGGTGAATGAGAAGGAACGGGCTTTGAATGGATCGGTTTTTGAAAGCGCCTGCATATAGTCATATTCATAAGAGAACAGATACAGGTCAGCCAACAGGGGTGCACAATTAGTACCCATTGGAATACCTATATGCTGCTGATATATTGTGTTGCCAAATTTCACATAGATATTTTTAATGAGAAATTCAAGCAACTCTATAAACAAAGAAACATCCCATGAATGATATCTCTTGTATGTAGTCGAGCTAAAGAATGCTTTATGGCTTCCAGGCCAGCTTGTTTCTTGAACGATGCCGGTACACCCTTTAAGACTTCCTCCTCGATCCACTGTGGGGTTGCTTGTGATGGTGGCTGTTGAAGCGCCTCGTTGTACCGTTGTACTTTCTCGCTGTCGGTTAACCCCGGTCGTTGTAAGATCTGACGCATCTCTTCATCGAGGGTGTTTAACGTACTGACGGTAGAGAGTACGGGTTATTGTGATTGGAGGCTTTGATGGAGCCATGGTTCGACGAGAACCATTTTTTCGTGTGGTTCATTGTCGGCCTAACAGTCCACCCAATATCTGACCCAACACGGAAGCACCCAACGATGCTAAGATTGCCCCGAGAAAACCGCCTTTCTGTAAAACCTTTTTCTTCTTAGCCTGAGAGACTTTTTCTGACTAAGGTTTGAAGACTTGTCTTATGCTTGTCCAACTTGGTCTTCTGAGCTGGAGTCAGTGGCACGTTGCCTTTTAACAGGTTATACACGATCTCGCACAGACAGCGTATAAGGCCAGGGTCCGTGCCGAGTACAATGGTTCGGACCAACTCGGCTGGGGCCGGCTTCAATACACGGAGTGTTGGGGCGTGCTTCCGTACTCATGCGGACATAATGTGCAACTAATGGCAGACCCCTCAACCCTACTTTTTTATTATGGGTCTACAAAGACCACCTGAACATGGTGTTCTCTATATATTTTATGATTCCCATCACCAAACACACACCCCAGATGGGGGAGCCACTGTGGGTGTGTTTACATTATTTTTGCATGTACAGGTGGTGGGTTTCTCCTGGAAAGATACCTGTCCGTATCCGAAGATAGTCCGGGGTGATTTGCTTCAGGTCGAAGAGCATATACCCGTGCTGAGGAGTTGTCGCATCTTTTAAGGCTTCCAATGCAAACTGCGTGCGGCCGGGGTACATCTGTCTCGCCAGGTGCAGCAGTTGAGTGGTATCTCTCGGGTTTTTGAAGATCACCAGGTAGTGGGCATTTAAACTGATGTTCCGATGGTCTTTGAACAGATTCTGCACAATGTAGACGATGCTGTGCCGGCGATGATGGCTGCCTTTGGTGAAGAGTTGGGTGGCCCGTGCATCCGTCTCCGCCATGAGATCATCCAGAACCACCAAAGTGTCCGGTTCTAAAGTAGCCAGCTTGGTTAGCCCTTCCAGGAACGTGATGTTGGGCATTGCTGCGTACGCCGCCCGCCATTCTCCGTAACACCACACGACCCGGGTAATGGGTGGTGTGATCATGTTGTGAACATAGTGGAGAAGTTTCTGGACGAAGTGTGTTTTGCCGGAATCCGTCGGTACTGCGATGAGGCAGGTGAAGGGTTATTGCCACCTGGGGTCCATGGTCGGAGGTGTATCCGCTGTCGTGTTAACCCGCTCTTGTAAATTTGGTACGAGTGAACCGGGGTGGTGGGTGTCTGTCGCCGTTGTCGGTACGTTACGGGATTCACTGTGGGTGATGAAATCCGGTGGGTTTTCAGGCGTGGTGGGAACAGCAATACTTGGTTTAGGTGTTGATGTGGCCTGTATACTCGGTGTGGAGCTCGATGTTGATGTGGACTGTATACTCGGTTTGGTGGTGGTGATGATTGGGTTCGTTTCGATCACGGTAACGGTGATGGGTGCTTTCTGAATACTCCGGTGATAGGCTCGATTGTAACCACTGACAAGTTTCGGGAGAACATCGATGTACCGCCTTGTATACTTATAGGTGAAATATTTATGAATGCGGCCTTTGAATGTTCGATTGAATCTTTCAACGATAGAAGCCTTGATCTCGTTGCACGTGTGAAAGAAGAAGACCTTTTGCGTTTTTTGGAACTGTTGGAAGGGTCTGTTGAGGAATTCCATGCCTTCGCCGGTTTGCAAATACAAGGGTTTGCGCCCGGTCTTGAAGATAACCTTGAATGTAGCCACGAGATTTTCTCCCGTTTTCGTCTGGATGAGTACCACTCATGCATACTTCGACAGAATATCGACAGATGTCAAGATATACCGATTCCCATCATTGAGTTTGGCAAAGGCGCTCACATCGACCACATCCGCTTGCCATTGGGCGTCTACACCACCGACGATGACCCGGTTCTGTGGAAAATGGCGACGGGCAGCTCGAGGTTAGGTATAGGTGTCTTGTTTTTTTAACCAATCTCGGACTTGGGCACGTTGTATCCCCTGAGGCTTGGCCGCTCGATAGAGAGCCGACAATGCACTATACGCAGCCGGACTCTCGGGACTATAATACAACGTATCCACACCTTCTCCCAGCTCTTCATGGGGACAACTAATGATGGACCCTGGCTCTTTCGTTTATTTATAAGGGGTATATCTTGGACCAGGATCGGAGTTTCTTTCTGATTATTTTCTTTGGCTTCTGCCAGCAAATCGTCAGTCCAACACGTCTGATGACCGCTCTGCCTCCGTAAGCACTTGATTCACATCTGCCACGGCATCTTCCAATGCAGACCATAGTACATGGTGAAGGGTAAAATGCACTGTACCTCCATCTAACCGAGCCAATTGAGCCAACAAGGGGCCGCGTCGGACGTACACATCGTGACACAAGTGGATGAGGTCGCCGTCCAGTTCACCAGACAACACCCGTTTGAATTTGGTCCAGCCATCTCGGGGCAGACGAATCTTAACCGGGCGCGGTTGTGTAGGGTCCGCATCACAGATGTCTCCCTCCTCCATGATATCGACCTTATTCGTACAGACTTGCAGGAAGACCTCGGAGGTCAAGCCGATAAACGCCCGTATTATATGCTCCGTCATGGTCAGTACGTGAATGGCACAATATTTGACTGTCTCTTGTATTTATACGGAGGAAAAGTTCATGACATGAGATCAAAGGATCAGGTAGTCGATCATTTTAGTCATATAACACGTTAAATTGGCCGTCATCTCCATCTGCCATTTGGTGTTGGGGCGTTGTTGTCTGGTCCATTCCAAGCTATCCAAGGCCTCTAGTTGGGCCTGTGCCGTGTCCAGGCACGACCGATCCGTAATGGTAAAGGGTTGATCGTACACGAGGGGGAAGACGACGTCTGGATGCATTCATCTGGACGCGGATATTCTCTAATGGACGACGGCTGGATTATGAATGACGGACTAGACGCTTGTAATTGTGACTGGGGTAAAAGTACCGGAGCTGGTCCGTGTCCGTATGCCGTAATAAATACCGAAAGGTGAGATTAATTTGAAGGCTGTAGCTTGGCCCTCAAAAATGGTATATGCGTGGTGGGGGTAGGCGGGTGTTATATCCAATATAGAGCGATGGCGGTGAAAACCGTGTCGGATGGTAGGCCAATGATGTTGGTAGATTGTACGCACAGCTTCCTGTATGGATAATACTTCTATGGGCGGTTCGTCAGGATCTGTGGTAAAATTGTCCTTCACCACGGTAGGGGCTGTATTCCGGGTCAACGATGAGCCGAACCTTTCACATCGCATAGATTAAGATAACTGAGTACAGTCCTGAAAAATCGGCTCTAATTATTAGCCTTCAACATTGTGCATCATGCGATGCAACATGGAACGTACACCCCATATTATCTGTGAATATCTGGCGCTGGGGTCATAGTTCCTTTCTGGATGCTTTCATCTGGGTTCCGATGCCGTACCGGCCTTCGTTGTATGGATGCAATTGTCACTGAGCTGACTGAGCATATCCGGGTAATCTATGACGTCGTCTTCCTCCGACGGTGGACTATGGGTGTTTAGTTTATCCAGGACATCTCTGTAGGTCACGGAGGTGAGAACCGGTATTCCCCATTGTCGCGGTTGGGTACCAACACGGAAGCGGCCAACGATGCTAAGATTGCCCCGAGAAAGCCGCCTTTCTGTAAAACCTTTTTCTTCTTAGCCTGAGAGACTTTTTCTGACTAAGGTTTGAAGACTTGTCTTATGCTTGACCAACTTGGTCTTCTGAGCTGGAGTCAATGGCACGTTGCCTTTTAACAGGTTATACCCGATCTCGCACAGACAGCGTAAAAGGCCAGGGTCCGCGACGAGTACAATGGTTCGGACCAACTCGACTGGGGCCGGCTTCAATACACGGAGTGTTGGGACGTGCTTCCGTACTCGTGCGGACATAATGTGCATCTAATGGCAGACCCCTCAACCCTACTTTTTTTATTATGGGTCTACAAAGACCACCTGAACATGGTGTTCTCTATATATGTTATGACCCCCATCATCAAACACACACCCCAGATGGGGGAGCCACTGTGGGTGTGTTTACATTATTTTTGCATGTACAGGTGGTGGGTTTCTCCGGGAAAGATACCTGTCCGTAGTCGAAGGTAGTCCGGGGTGATTTGCTTCAGGTCGAAGAGCATATACCCGTGCTGAGGAGTTGTCGCATCTTTTAAGGCTTCCAATGCAAACTGCGTGCGGCCGGGGTACATCTGTCTCGCCAGGTGCAGCAGTTGAGTGGTATCTCTCGGATTTTTGAAGACCACCAGGTAGTGGTCATTTAAACTGATGTTCCGATGGTCTTTGAACAGATTCTGCGCAATGTAGACGATGCTGTGCC
Source organism: Hanleya hanleyi (assembly GCA_036873755.1). Taxonomy (NCBI): domain Eukaryota; kingdom Metazoa; phylum Mollusca; class Polyplacophora; order Lepidopleurida; family Hanleyidae; genus Hanleya; species Hanleya hanleyi. The sequence goes on from JAVTVY010012962.1 coordinate 17,041, forward strand.
GGCGATGATGGCTGCCTTTGGTAAAGAGTTGGGTGACCCGTGCATCCGTCTCCGCCATGAGATCATCTAGAACCACCAAAGTGTCCGGTTCTAAAGTAGCCAGGTTGGTTAGCCCTTCCAGGAACGTGATGTTGGGCATTGCTGCGTACGCCTCCATTCCACCAAGCGCCTCCACTCAAAGTTTCTCAAATTTGGCGATACATATCGCATGCTGATAGCAAAATACGAACGTAGCGTGCAAGATCTATGGCGCTAGGTTTCGTAACTTGTGTCTAATTCCGCTTAACCCGGGGCTAGGGGCCGTATGAACCCATGTACTTCAAGATCCTCATGGTACTCATATGAACAGTCACAATCAAAGCGTGACTGAGATACATCTTTTTTTTAGATGACGACTCTATAACGAATATTATGGATAAAGAATACTGATCAGCGATACGGATTTGATATTTTTGGAACATCATGATGTCTTACCGGCATCATTGAAAACTGTTGACCGCTTCTCTCTTGCAGGAAACAAGCCTATGTTTATGTATACTATGATTGTCTTTTTGAATTTGGTGCTAATACTGTTATGTGGAAAATGGAATAGGTCTTTGGATTATGGACGCGGATATTCTCTAATGGACGACGGTTGGATTATGAATGACGGACTAGACGCTTGTAATCCGTAACACCACGCGACCCGGTTAATGAGTGGTGTGATTATGTTGTGAGCATAGTGGAGAAGTTTCTTGACGAAGTGTGTTTTGCCAGTTCCCGTCGGTCCTGAGATGAGGCAGGTGAAGGGTTGTTGCCACCTGGTTTCCATGGTCGGAGGTGTATCCGCTGTCGTGTTAACCCACTCTTGTAACTTTGGTACGAGTGAACCGGGGTGGTGGGTGTCTGTCGCCGTTGTCGGTACGTTACGGGGTTCACTGTGGGTGATGAAATCCGGTGGGTTTTCAGGCGTGGTGGGAACAGCAAAACTTGGTTTAGGTGTTGATGTGGCCTGTATACTCGGTGTGGAGCTCGATGTTGATGTGGACTGTATACTCGGTTTGGTGGTGGTGATGATTGGCTTCGTTTCGATCACGGTAACGGTGATGGGTGCTTTCTGAATACTCCGGTGATAGGCTCGATTGTAACCACTGACAAGTTTCGGGAGAACATCGATGTACCGCCTTGTATACTTATAGGTGAAATATTTATGGATGCGCCCTTTGAATGTCCGATTGAATCTTTCGAAGATAGAAGCCTTGATCTCGTTGCACGTGTGAAAGAAGAAGACCTTTTGCACTTTTTGGAACTGTTGGAAGGGTCTGTTGAGGAATTTCATGCCTTCGTCGGTTTGCAAATACAAGGGTTTGCGCCCGGTCTTGAAGATAACCTTGAATGTAACCACGAGATTTTCTCCTGTTTTCGTCTGGATGGGTACCACTCATGCATACTTCGACAGAATATCGACGCATGTCAAGATATACCGATTCCCATCATTGAGTAGGGCAAAAGCGCTCACATCGACCACATCCGCTTGCCATTGGGCGTCTACACCACCAACGATGACCCGGTTCCGTGGAAAATGGCGACGGTTAGCTCGAGGTTAGGTATAGGTGTCTTGTCTTTTTAACCAATCTCGGACTTGGGCACGTTGTATCCCCTCAGGCTTGACGGCTCGATAGAGAGCCGACAATGCACTATACGCAGCCAGACTGTCGGGACTATAATACAGCGTTTCTACACCTTCTCCCAGCTTTTCATGATGACAACTAATGATGGACCCTGGCTCTTTCGTTTATTTATAAGGGGTATATCTTGGACCGGGATCGGAGTTTCTTTCTGATTATTTTCTTTGGCTTCTGCCAGCAAATCGTCAGTCCAACTCGTCTGATGACCGCTCTGCCTCCGTAGGCACTTGATTCACATCTGCCACGGCATCTTCCAATGCAGACCATAGTACAGGGTGAAGGGTAAAATGCACTGTACCTCCATCTAGCCGAGCCAGTTGAGCAAACAAGGGGCCGCGTCGGACGTACACATCGTGACACAAGTGGATGAGGTCGCCGTCCAGTTCACCAGACAACACCCGTTTGAATTTGGTCCAGCCATCTCGGGACAGACGAATCTTAACCGGGCGCGGTTGTGTAGGGTCCGCATCACAGATGTCTCCCTCCTCCATGATATCGACCTTATCCGTACAGACTTGCAGGAAGACCTCGGAGGTCAAGCCGAGAAACGCCCGTATTATATGCCCTGTCATGGTCAGTACGTCAATGGCACAATATTTGACTGTCTCTTGTATTTATAGGGAGGAAAAGTTCATGACATGAGATCAAAGGATCAGGTAGTCGATCATTTTAGTCATATAACACGTTAAATTGGCCGTCATCTCCATCTGCCATTTGTTGTTGGGGCGTTGTTGTCTGGTCCATTCCAAGCTATCCAAGGCCTCTAGTTGGGCCTGTGCCGTGTCCAGGCAGGGCCGATCCGTAATGGTAAAGGGTTGATCGTACACGGGGGTATTGTGACTGGGGTGGGTGTTATATCCAATATAGAGCGATGGCGGTGAAAACCGTGCGGGATGGTAGGCCAATGATGTTGGTAGATTGTACGCACAGCTTCCTGTATGGATAATACTTCTATGGGCGGTTCGTCAGGATCTGTGGTAAAATCGTCCTCCACCACGGTAGGGGCTGTATTCCGGGTCAACGATGAGCCGAACCTTTCACATCGCATAGATTAAGATAACTGAGTACAGTCCTGAAAAATCGGCTCTAATTATTAGCCTTCAACATTGTGCATCATGAGATTGCAACATGGAACGTACACCCCATATTATCTGTGAATATCTGGCGCTGGGGTCACAGTTCCTTTCTGGATGCTTTCATCTGGGTTCCGATGCCGTACCGGCCTTCGTTGAATGGATGCAATTGTCACTGAGCTGACTGAGCATATCCGGGTAATCTATGACTGTCGTCTTCCTCCGACGGTGGACTATGGGTGTTTAGTTTATCCAGGACATCTCTGTAGGTCACGGAGGTGAGAACCGGAGAGTCACTCTCGTATTCCTCATTGTCGCGGTTGGGTACCAACACGGAAGCGGCCAACGATGCTAAGATTGCCCCGAGAAAGCCGCCTTTCTGTAAAACCTTTTTCTTCTTAGCCTGAGAGACTTTTTCTGACTAAGGTTTGAAGACTTGTCTTATGCTTGACCAACTTGGTCTTCTGAGCTGGAGTCAATGGCACGTTGCCTTTTAACAGGTTATACCCGATCTCGCACAGACAGCGTACAAGGCCAGGGTCCGCGACGAGTACAATGGTTCGGACCAACTCGGCTGGGGCCGGCTTCAATACACGGAGTGTTGGGGCGTGCTTCCGTACTCGTGCGGACATAATGTGCAACTAATGGCAGACCCCTCAACCCTACTTTTTTTATTATGGGTCTACAAAGACCACCTGAACATGGTGTTCTCTATATATGTTATGACCCCCATCATCAAACACACACCCCAGATGGGGGAGCCACTGTGGGTGTGTTTACATTATTTTTGCATGTGCAGGTGGTGGGTTTCTCCGGGAAAGATACCTGTCCGTAGTCGAAGGTAGTTCGGGGTGATTTGCTTCAGGTCGAAGAGCATATACCCGTGCTGAGGAGTTGTCGCATCTTTTAAGGCTTCCAATGCAAACTGCGTGCGGCCGGGGTACATCTGTCTCGCCAGGTGCAGCAGTTGAGTGGTATCTCTCGGGTTTTTGAAGACCACCAGGTAGTGGGCATTTAAACTGATGTTCCGATGGTCTTTGAACAGATTCTGCGCAATGTAGACGATGCTGTGCCGGCGATGATGGCGGCCTTTGGGAAAGAGTTGGGTGACCCCTGCATCCGTCTCCGCCATGAGATCATCTAGAACGACCAAAGTGTCCGGTTCTAAAGTAGCCAGGTTGGTTAGCCCTTCCAGGAACGTGATGTTGGGCATTGCTGCGTACGCCGCCCGCCATTCTCCGTAACACCACACGACCCAGGTAATGGGTGGTGTGATCATGTTGTGAGCATAGTGGAGAAGTTTCTGGACGAAGTGTGTTTTGCCGGAACCCGTCGGCCCTGCGATGAGGCAGGTGAAGGGTTGTTGCCACCTGGGGTCCATGGTCGGAGGTGTATCCGCTGTCGTGTTAACCCGCTCTTGTAAATTTGGTACGAGTGAACCGGGGTGGTGGGTGTCTCTCGCCGTTGTCGGTACGTTACGGGGTTCACTGTGGGTGATGAAATCCGGTGGGTTTTCAGGCGTGGTGGGAACAGCAATACTTGGTTTAGGTGTTGATGTGGCCTGTATACTCGGTGTGGAGCTCGATGTTGATGTGGACTGTATACTCGGTTTGGTGGTGGTGATGATTGGGTTCGTTTCGATCACGGTAACGGTGATGGGTGCTTTCTGAATACTCCGGTGATAGGTTCGATTGTAACCACTGACAAGTTTCGGGAGAACATCGATGTACCGCCTTGTATACTTATAGGTGAAATATTTATGGATGCGGCCTTTGAATGTCCGATTGAATCTTTCGACGATAGAAGCCTTGATCTCGTTGCACGTGTGAAAGAAGAAGACCTTTTGCGCTTTTTGGAACTGTTGGGAGGGTCTGTTGAGGAATTCTATGCCTTCGTCGGTTTGCAAATACAAGGGTTTGCGCCCGGTCTTGAAGATAACCTTGAATGTAGCCACGAGATTTTCTCCCGTTTTCGTCTGGATTGGTACCACTCATGCACACTTCGACAGAATATCGACGCATGTCAAGATATACCGATTCCCATCATTGAGTTTGGCAAAGGCGCTCACATCGACCACATCCGCTTGCCATTGGGCGTCTACACCACCAACGATGACCCGGTTCCGTGGAAAATGGCGACGGGTAGCTCGAGGTTAGGTATAGGTGTCTTGTTTTTTTAACCAATCTCGGACTTGGGCACGTTGTATCCCCTGAGGCTTGGCCGCTCGATAGAGAGCCGACAATGCACTATACGCAGCCAGACTGTCGGGACTATAATAGAACGTTTCCACACCTTCTCCCAGCTCTTCATGATGACAACTAATGATGGACCCTGGCTCTTTCGTTTATTTATAAGGGGTATATCTTGGACCGGGATCGGAGTTTCTTTCTGATTATTTTCTTTGGCTTCTGCCAGCAAATCGTCAGTCCAACTCGTCTGATGACCGCTCTGCCCCCGTAGGCACTTGATTCACATCTGCCACGGCATCTTCCAATGCAGACCATAGTACAGGGTGAAGGGTAAAATGCACTGTACCTCCATCTAGCCGAGCCAGTTGAGCAAACAAGGGGCCGCGTCGGACGTACACATCGTGACACAAGTGGATGAGGTCGCCGTCCAGTTCACCAGACAACACCCGTTTGAATTTGGTCCAGCCATCTCGGGACAGACGAATCTTAACCGGGCGCGGTTGTGTAGGGTCCGCATCACAGATGTCTCCCTCCTCCATGATATCGACCTTATCCGTACAGACTTGCAGGAAGACCTCGGAGGTCAAGCCGAGAAACGCCCGTAGTATATGCTCCGTCATGGTCAGTACGTCAATGGCACAAGATTTGACTGTCTCTTGTATTTATAGGGAGGAAAAGTTCATGACATGAGATCAAAGGATCAGGTAGTCGATCATTTTAGTCATATAACACGTTAAATTGGCCGTCATCTCCATCTGCCATTTGGTGTTGGGGCGTTGTTGTCTGGTCCATTCCAAGCTATCCAAGGCCTCTAGTTGGGCCTGTGCCGTTTCCAGGCACGGCCGATCCGTAATGGTAAAGGGTTGATCGTACACGAGGGTATTGTGACTGGGGTGGGTGTTATATCCAATATAGAGCGATGGCGGTCAAAAACCGTGCCGGATGGTAGGCCAATGATGTTGGTAGATTGTACGCACAGCTTCCTGTATGGATAATACTTCTATGGGCGGTTCGTCAGGATCTGTGGTAAAATTGTCCTCCACCGCGGTGGGGGCTGTATTCCGGGTCAACGATGAGCGGAACCTTTCACATCGCATAGATTAAGATAACTGAGTACAGTCCTGAAAAATCGGCTCTAATTATAATCCTTCAACATTGTGCATCATGAGATTGCAACATGGAACGTACACCCCATATTATCTGTGAATATCTGGCGCTGGGGTCACAGTTCCTTCCTGGATGCTTTCATCTGGTTTCCGATGCCGTACCGGCCTTCGTTGAATGGATGCAATTGTCACTGAGCTGACTGAGCATATCCGGGTAATCTATGAGGTCGTCTTCCTCCGACGGTGGACTATGGGTGTTTAGTCCATCCAGGACATCTCTGTAGGTCACGGAGGTGAGAACCGGATAGTCCCTCTCGTATTTCTCATTGTCGCGGTTGGGTACCAACACGGAAGCGGCCAACGATGCTAAGATTGCCCAGAGAAAGCCGCCTTTCTGTAAAACCTTTTTTCTTCTTAGCCTGAGAGACTTTTTCTGACTAAGGTTTGAAGACTTGTCTTATGCTTGACCAACTTGATCTTCTGTGCTGGAGTCAGTGGCACGTTGCCTTTTAACAGGTTATACCCGATCTCGCACAGAAGGCCAGGGTCCGCGACGAGTACAATGGTTCGGACCAACTCGGCTGGGGCCGGCTTCAATACACGGAGTGTTGGGGCGTGCTTCCGTACTCGTGCGGACATAATGTGCAACTAATGGCAGACCCCTCAACCCTACTTTTTTTATTATGGGTCTACAAAGACCATCTGAACATGGTGTTCTCTATATATTTTATGATCCCCATCATCAAACACACACCCCAGATGGAGGAGCCACTGTGGGTGTGTTTACATTATTTTTGCATGTACAGGTGGTGGGTTTCTCCGGGAAAGATACCTGTCCGTAGTCGAAGGTAGTCCGGGGTGATTTTCTTCAGGTCGAAGAGCATATACCCGTGCTGAGGAGTTGTCGCATCTTTTAAGGCTTCCAATGCAAACTGCGTGCGGCCGGGGTACATCTGTCTCGCCAGGTGCAGCAGTTGAGTGGTATATCTCGGGTTTTTGAAGACCACCAGGTAGTGGGCATTTAAACTGATGTCCCGATGGTCTTTGAACAGATTCTGCACAATGTAGACGATGCTGTGCCGGCGATGATGGCTGCCTTTGGTGAAGAGTTGGGTGGCCCGTGCACCCGTCTCCGCCATGAGATCATCTAGAACCACCAAAGTGTCCGGTTCTAAAGTAGCCAGGTTGGTTAGCCTTTCCAGGAATGTGATGTTGGGCATTGCTGCGTACGCCGCCCGCCATTCTCCGTAACACCACACGACCCGGGTAATGGGTGGTGTGATCATGTTGTGAGCATAGTGGAGAAGTTTCTGGACGAAGTGTGTTTTGCCAGGACCCGTCGGTCCTGCGATGAGGCAGGTGAAGGGTTGTTGCCACCTGGGGTCCATGGTCGGAGGTGTATCCGCTGTCGTGTTAACCCGCTCTTGTAAATTTGGTACGAGTGAACCGGGGTGGTGGGTGTCTGTCGGCGTTGTCGGTACGTTACGGGGTTCACTGTGGGTGATGAAATCCGGTGGGTTTTCAGGCGTGGTGGGAACAGCAATACTTGGTTTAGGTGTTGATGTGGCCTGTATACTCGGTGTGGAGCTCGATGTTGATGTGGACTGTATACTCGGTTTGGTGGTGGTGATGATTGGGTTCGTTTCGATCACGGTAACGGCGATGGGTCCTTTCTGAATACTCCGGTGATAGGGTCGATTGTAACCACTGACAAGTTTCGGGAGAACATCGATGTACCGCCTTGTATACTTATAGGTGAAATATTTATGGATGCGGCCTTTGAATGTCCGATTGAATCTTTCGACGATAGAAGCCTTGATCTCGTTGCACGTGTGAAAGAAGAAGACCTTTTGCGCTTTTTGGAACTGTTGGGAGGGTCTGTTGAGGAATTCTATGCCTTCGTCGGTTTGCAAATACAAGGGTTTGCGCCCGGTCTTGAAGATAACCTTGAATGTAGCCACGAGATTTTCTCCCGTTTTCGTCTGGATGGGTACCACTCATGCATACTTCCACAGAATATCGACGCATGTCAAGATATACCGATTCCCATCATTGAGTTTGGCAAAAGCGCTCACACCGACCACATCCGCTTGCCATTGGGCGTCTACACCACCAACGATGACCCGGTTCCGTGGAAAATGGCGACGGGCAGCTCGAGGTTAGGTATAGGTGTCTTGTTTTTTTAACCAATCTCGTAGCGTGCAAGATCTATGGCGCTACGTTTCGTAACTTGTGTCTAATTCCGCTTAACCCGGGGCTAGGGGCCGTATGAACCCATGTACTTCAAGAACCTCATGGTACTCATATGAACAGTCACAATCAAAGCGTGACTGAGATACATCATTCTTTAGATAACGACTTTACAACGAATATTATGGGTTAAGAATACTGATCAGCGATACGGATTTGATATTTTTGGAACATCATGATGTCTTGGCGGCATCATTGAAAACTGTTGACCGCTTCTCTCTTGCAGGAAACAAGCCTATGTTTATGTATACTATGATTGTCTTTTTGAATTTGGTGCTAATTACAAGCGTCTAGTCCGTCATTCATAATCCAGCCGTAGTCCATTAGAGAATATCCGCGTCCATAATCCAAAGACCTATTCCATATTCCATATAACAGTATTAGCACCAAATTCAAAAAAAGACAATCATAGTATACATAAACATAGGCTTGTTTCTTGCAAGAGAGAAGCGGTCAACAGTTTTCAATGATGCCGGCAAGACATCATGATGTTCCTAAAATATCAAATCCGTATCGCTGATCAGTATTCTTAATCCATAATATTCGCTATAGAGTCGTCATCTAAAAAAAAAAGATGTATCTCAGTCACGCTTTGATTGTGACTGTTCATATGAGTACCATGAGGATCTTGAAGTACATGGGTTCATGCGGCCCCTAGCCCCGGGTTAAGCGGAATTAGACACAAGTTACGAAACGTAGCGCCATAGATCTTGCACGCTACGTTCGTATTTTGCTATCAGCATGCGATATGTATCGCCAAATTTGAGAAACTTTGAGTGGAGGCGCTTGATGGAATAGCCCTGTTTTATAAGTTTCTGCAACAATGTTTTGTGACGTTGATTAAAATCATCATATTTAACACAGGATCTAGCAAATGCTACTAAGCGAGATATGTATACGCCATATGCAGATCCCACTGGAATATTACTATCCAGAAAGGGATAGTTTACGATGTCGAAATTGTAATCATCTCTTTTGTCATAAAGTCGACGAGAGAGAATGCCCGCTTCATTTTATAGAGATAGAGATCTAAATAAGATGTGCCTGTAGGGCTATCTGTAGTTTCCTTCAAATCCAGTGAAGGTGGATATATATCCTTCACTGCGTCATTTTATATAGCGATTATCCACAGCGAGAAGATCGTCTATATAGCGTTTGGTGAATGAGAAGGAACGGGCTATGAATGGATCGGTTTTTGAAAGCGCCTGCATATAGTCATATTCATAAGAGAACAGATACAGGTCGGCCAACAGGCCTAGGGTGCACAATTAGTACCCATTGGAATACCTATATCCTGCTGATATATTGTGTTGCCAAATTTCACATAGATATTTTTAATGAGAAATTCAAGCAACTCTATAAACAAAAAAACATCCCATGAATGATATCTCTTGTATGTGGTCGAGCTAAAGAATGCTTTATGGCTTCCGACATTAATATATCTACGATCAGTATTCTTGAACACAGATACTATTAATGAACTTAGACGGTCAATAAGGTCCTGATGAGGGATTGTAGTATAGAGAGTCGAGAAATCCCATGTGGATACATGTCTGTACGGTATGTGACCTTTAGCATCAAGTTCTTCCGTAAGACATTTTGAGTTTTCCAATATCCACATACATTCAACGCCAGAGTTCTTAGAAATAGTGGCGCAATACCTTTCCCAAAATGCTTTTACCTCCTGAAGGGCCCTCGTCAATAGGGTTGAAAGAAGCTTGGTGGTGCAGCTTCTAGAACCAGCTATGAATCTAGCTTTGTATGGTGATTTATGCATTTTGGGAGCCCAGTACATTTTTGGTATGTCGTTATGATTGGTTGGAAGACGAATACCTCTTTCCCTGAGAAACTTTTTGTGATTGTTAAATAAATCTTCCAGAGTAAATGCAGTTTGGGAGTAAGTAGACGTATTTGATGAAGATATGTCTACACTCAATTCTTTAGCCAGCACCTGGTAATGGTAATATTTACATATGAATATTATATTATTCGGAGCTTTGTCTGCTGGGACTATGACGAATTTACTCTGGAAATTTGCTAGAACTTCTTGCGAATTGAGGTTTCTCAGTTCTTGTTTTGCTTGGGGAAGAGTGCTTCTGTCAATATGGCGGATTGTTTCAACGACCTTGCTCTTGGTGAGGTCCAGCCAATCAGCGAGTATTGTAGGTTCAACTTTTTCTCGCTTAGACCAATCAATAACGTACTGTTCCAATGCAGATAGGACTATCTTCTGGTCGGCCTTCAGATTTATACTTCTTGGCTCTCTATATTTAGGTCCTTTCATCAGGAGTAATTTCAGATCCTTATCACTCACCACATCAAGGTCACCAGTCACAATATGTTTGCATAGTGTATAGATAAAGTTCGACGATTCACAATCACAACTATAGCCACCTGACGTGTATAAGTTCCAGTCAAACTCCTGGACAGCATTGGAGTAATTGAATATTTTGGTGGCTATAGATTTAGTGTACTTATATGAAATGCAAGGAGGTTCTGTGAACTTAAAATAGTTTGGTACAGCGTTGCGTACTGTTATATGGAATATGAAATAGATCTTTGGGTTATGGACGCGGATATTCTCTAATGGACGACGGCTGGATTATGAATGACGGACTAGACGCTTGTAATTGGGCACGTTGTATCCCCTGAGGCTTGGCCGCTCGATAGAGAGACGACAATGCACTATACGCAGCCGGACTGTCGGGACTATAATGCAACGTATCCACACCTTCTCCCAGCTCTTCATGGGGACAACTAATGATGGACCCTGGCTCTTTCGTTTATTTATAAGGGGTATATCTTGGACCGGGATCGGAGTTTCTTTCTGATTATTTTCTTTGGCTTCTGCCAGCAAATCGTCAGTCCAACTCGTCTGATGACCGCTCTGCCTCCGTAAGCACTTGATTCACATCTGCCACGGCATCTTCCAATGCAGATCATAGTACAGGGTGAAGGGTAAAATGCACTGTACCTCCATCTAGCCGAGCCAATTGAGCAAACAAGGGGCCGCGTCGGACGTACACATCGTGACACAAGTGGATGAGGTCGCCGTCCAGTTCACCAGACAACACACGTTTGAATTTGGTTCAGCCATCTCGGGACAGACGAATCTTAACCGGGCGCGGTTGTGTAGGGTCCGCATCACAGATGTCTCCCTCCTCCATGATATCGACCTTATCCGTACAGACTTGCAGGAAGACCTCGGAGGTCAAGCTGAGAAACGCCCGTATTATATGCTCCGCCATGGTCAGTACGTGAATGGCACAATATTTGACTGTCTCTTGTGTTTATAGGGAGGAAAAGTTCATGACATGAGAGCAAAGGATCAGGTAGTCGATCATTTTAGTCATATAAAACTTTAAATTGGCCGTCATCTCCATCTGCCATTTGGTGTTGGGGCGTTGTTGTCTGGTCCATTCCAAGCTATCCAAGGCCTCTAGTTGGGCCTGTGCCGTGTCCAGGCACGGCCGATCCGTAATGGTAAAGGGTTGATCGTACACGAGGGTATTGTGACTGGGGTAAAAGTAACGGAGCTGGTCCGTCTCCTTATGCCGAAATAATTACCGAAAGGTGAGATCAATTTGAAGGCTGTAGCTTGGCCCTCAAAAATGGTATAGGCGTGGTGGGGGTAGGCGGGTGTTATATCCAATATAGAGCGATGGCGGTGGAAACCGTGCCGGATGGTCGCCAATAATGTTGGTAGATTGTACGCACAGCTTCCTGTATGGATAATACTTCTATGGGCGGTTCGTCAGGATCTGTGGTAGAATTGTCCTCCACCGCGGTGGGGGCGGTATTCCGGGTCAACGATGAGCGGAACCTTTCACATCGCATAGATTAAGATAACTGAGTGCAGTCCTAAAAAATGGGCTCCATTTTGAAAATTAGCCTTCAACATTGTGCATCATGAGATTGCAACATGGAACGTACACCCCATATTATCTGTGAATATCTGGCGCTGGGGTCACAGTTCCTTTCTGGGTGCTTTCATCTGGGTTCCGATGCCGTACCGGCCTTCGTTGTATGGGTGCGATTGTCACTGAGCCGACTGAGCATATCCTATGGCGTCGTCTTCCTCCGACGGTGGACTATGGGTGTTTAATTTATCCAGCACATCTCTGTAGGTCACGGAGGTGAGAACCGGATAGTCCCTCTCGTATTCCTCATTGTCGCGGTTGATGATTTGCTCATTGGGTTCTGCCGCCGCTTCACTCAGGACGTGAGCCCACCCCAAATGAACAGCTGACCGCCGGTGTAAAGACCTGGTCCACAATAGGCACCACTTTCTCGAAGGCTGTCCACAGATCAGGGTCTAGGGTGAAGACTCGGGTAGGGTCCTGGTAAGGCCCCAGGCGTGCGAAGAATGTTCCACGGTGTACGTAAATGGCATTGTTTATGTGGATGAGGTTCCCGTCGAGCTCACCGCTCAATACCCGTTTAAATTTGGTCCAGCTGTCACGATGTAGCGTAACCGTATTCGATACATCGAACATCCCCACGGTCTTCCACGGTGGTGACTTTATCATCATAGACATGTAACCCCACCTGGGCTGTAAGGGACAGGATGACTCGTAGAACTGGTGCCATGGTTGATCAAATGACGAACGGTGAATGATGCATATGTTGACGATGCTCGTATATAATGACATTGATCCTGAGGCATATGATCTCTGTGACGTCGCACGAGCAATAAATGGGATCTGGAGGCCCATTGACCTCAAAATAGATAGAGTAAATTGACACCAGTTGACCTTTGAACTCTGAGTGCACTGTCCGGTCACGTGACCGGAAGTGAATTTTGACCTCGTGACCGGAAGTGACCTTTGACCCCTGCTCCCGGTCACGTGACCGGAAGATGCAGCGCAGGGGTTAAATTTACTCTTTATCTACTACTATCATCCATATAGGAAAAGATAGAGTGTGGTAAGTTTCAGACCTCTAGCCTCAGCCATAGCAAAAATATATAGGTGGGGTGCAGCCCCCCCCCCCTCCACCTAGGGTCACGGTACACACCAGATCGTCTAACTTAAGGAAATACACATATTTATTTGTCACTTCTCTGTCTCTAACATCATAGCCAGTCCGCTGTCACATCTTGTAAATTTATCATTTGAACTAGGAGCAATCCTGAACATCCTGAAGGTTGCCAAAGTCACACCTGTGTACAAATCTGGGGACAAAAACTTACCCAGTAATTATAGACCCATATCTGTTCTTCCCCGTCTTAGTAAAATCTTCGAGAAATTAGTTGCCGTTAGAATGACATTTTATTTGAAAGCATATGAAATTATCTCTCCCAGCCAATTTGGTTTCCGGGCTAATCATTCCACCTGTGATGCAGTGTCCTTACACGATAAATTAATTAATGCTAAAGAAGACAAAAAATTTACCGTCGCTATGTTTCTTGATTTATCTAAGGCCTTTGATACGGTCAATCATGACATACTTTTAGATAAACTTGATTATTATGGATTTCGTGGAATCGCTAATGACTGGTTTCGAAGCTCTCTGTCATCCCGATCTCAACGCGTCTGTTACAACAATGTACCATCTACTTCCAGAAACATAAAGTGTGGCGTGCCTCAGGGGTCGATTCTTGATCCTATTCTCTTCCTAATCTACATTAATGATATATGTAACGCGTCTAACTGCCTAGATATTATCCTTTTCGCCGACAACACTAGCGCCATCTTATCCGATAATAATCATGAACATTTAATCGAAACAATGTCAAACGAACTCATTAAACTCCACGACTGGTTCTCATGCAATTTATTGTCTCTCAATGTGAAGAAAACCAAATATATGCTAATCAAACCAGCTAGATCTACTATTCATATTTCACCTAAACTCATCCTTGATGGCAATGAACTTGAATGCGTGAACACATTCGAATTCCTCGGAATCATCTTTAGCGACAAGTTAAGTGGCAGTCACATATTGGATCATTATGCTCAAAATTATCTAGAAATATAGGTATCTGAAACAATATTAAAAATTGTGTAAACAGAAAGACCCTAATAATGTTATATTACTCATTATTCTACTCTTATGTCTCCTATTGCAGCATGGTCTGGGCCAACACATATCCTACACACCTCCAGCCATTTATTATTTTGCAAAAAAGGCTTATTCGCATTGTAACATCCAGAGTAGTAGGGTCTACTGAAATCGACGCAACTTGACCTTCGACCTCGGGCCAAACCACTTTTAGTCGGAAGGGGTGCAAGGTTGTTATGCAAGTAGTGTCCCGTGAAATCGACGCTCATTGACCTTTGACCTCAGAAATTTGCATATCACGTGACCCAGGTCAAAGGTCATGTATTCATCCGCGGTGATGCGGTCTGGTGGTGATGCGGTCGCGCGAAAAAGCTTCCGCGGAGAAAAAGTAGTCCCTAGGCTTCAAATACGCTGCATGGTCCGATTGGGTCGAGTGAGGTATCAAAGTGAAGCATTCGTGAAGGGCATCTAATGGGCTGGGTGTGGGGTTGAAATATCGGCATTCTGCGCATGCGCGGTGGCCAAAGGGTATGGAAATAGACGTTTTGGAGCTAGGGGAGCCACTAATGGTCCAATGGGGTCATATGAGGTATCAATGTGAAGCATTCGTGAAGGGCATCTGATGGACTGGGTGTGGGGTTGAAATATCGGCATTCTGCGCATGCGCGGTGGCCAAAGGGTATGAAAATAGACGTTTTGGGAGCTAGGGGAGCCCCTAATGGGCCGATGGCGTTGTATGAGGTATCAAAGTGAAGCCTATGTGAAGGGACATCCAGTCATGGGTGGGTGCATGTAAAATGTTTCCTGAAAAAAAAAACGGAACACGGACTTTATCGGAAAATGCCTATATGGGGTATGGGGGGTATATAGGTCGCCGGGCTTAACGGGGCTTGCCTATCAATAGAATTATCTCCCCCTAGTTCCAGGGTGGGTGTATGTAAAAATTTTCCTGAAAAAATACGGAACACGGACTTTATCCTAAATTACGGGAAAATGCCTATATGGGGTATGGGGGGTATAGGACCATCCTGGGAAACCTACTTCTCGACATTTGCGGTATAGGTTGTGGGGTCTCGTTTTCTTAGTCTCGTCAAGACAAACATGATAGGAAGTGTCGCGGAGCGAATCGTTGAAATTTTTGGAAAAAGTTCAGGGAGACCAATATAGTCCCATACTAGGGGTATAGGACCAATGTTTGCCCCACTGGGAAACGTACCTCTATACATTTGCGGTATGGTTGTTTGGATTTGTTTTCTTAGTCTCGTCAAGACAAACATGATAGGAAGTGTCACGGCACGAAACGGTGAAATTTTTGAAAAAAGTCACCGAGGCCTGGGTAGGCCCATAGGCCTATACTGCATGGCTATGGGTGTATGGGTCCATACGGGGTGGACGTGTTGGGATCTAGGTGGGCCGCTAATGGTCCGATGGGATCGAGTGAGGTATCCATGTGAATCCTATGTGGGGGAGCATCCACCTGGACTAACATTCACGTGGTTTGATGGGTCTGCGCAAGTGTGTGACGTCACTTACGGTTTGGGTGAATGGGGCGTGACCTTTGGACATGTCTAGACTTGTCTGTGTCTCTCCGTGTCATGTACTGGGGTTTTTCCCCACAATGGCATTCACGTGGTTTGGTGGGTCTGCGCAAGTGTGTGTGACGTCACTTCCGGTTTTTCAGAATGCTCAAACACTACCTCCAACTTTCCCGGCGCAGCGCGCCCGCGCGTCAATGTAGGGAGAGGTTAAATCGGCGCCTATTTCACCCGGATGTAAAAATGACGTCACTTCCGGTTTGGGTGAATGGGGCGTGACCTTTGGACATGTCCAGACTTGTCTGACCGCCATTGTTGGAAAATGGCGGCTAATGGGGGCTAATCCGCCATTGTTGGAAAATGGCGGCTAATGGCGGAAGGTGACCGCCATTGTGGGAAAATGGCGGATAATGGCGGATAATGGCGAAAGGTGACCGCCATTGTGGAAAACCCCACAGACAGGTCAGTACATGCATTCCTATGATGTTCACGCATAATAAAAGGATTGATCTGTAATCTGTGTCGTTGTTGCTCTCTTTTTTTTGGACTAACCCATCAGAATAGTACGTATCACGGACTACACCCGACGTCTAGGCGCGCATGTGTGACCTGGTCTATAAAATACGTCCCTCTGGATCCCACACCTTCATTTATACGGTTGCAGAGCCATGACGGAGATCCAGCCCTATGTGACTCGCATTTTACAGCATGCCACCGTCGTTAATTCACTCACGGGTTACCAAGCAGTGGTCCGGTCAATGTTTGCAGATGGCGACGACAACGAGGGGCGACGCCAGATCCTGAACGAGTTCACAGAAGCGGTCCTCGACAGAGTGCACTCGATGGAGAGGTGTGCCATCACTCACCACTACTGGACTATGACAGCCATCCTTGATGCTCGGGCTATGGACCACGAGCGCTCACGCCGGAACCAGCGACGGCTGGTTGGCCTAGTGATGGTCTGTGCCCTATTAACCCTGGCGCTGTGGCATTGACAGTGGCACCTGACTATAAATGCGAGGGTCAGACACAGTGTGTGTCATTCAACGATCGTCATTGGATCAAGCATGCCACCAGTCCTACGAGCCATCCTTCCCCTTACACCCCGGGTGGGGTTACACGTCTATGAAGATAAAGTCACCCTCGTGGAAGACGGTGGAGATGTTTGCTGGTCGCAAATACGGTTACGCTACACCGTGACGGCTGGACCAAATTTAAACGGGTGTTGAGCGGCGAGCTCGACGGACACCTCATCCACATAGACAATGCCATCTACGTACACCGTGGACTCTTCTTCGCACGCCTGGGCCGCTACGAAGCGAGGCTTCACCCTAGACCCCGATCTGTGGACAGCCTTCGAGAAAGTGGTGCCTATCGTGGACCAGCTGTTTACCCCGGACGAGCGGTCATCAGACGAGTTGGAGTGGGCTCGTGCCCTGAGAGAAGCGGCGGCAGAACCCAATGAACAAATGTCTAGCCATGAACCCGACAACAATGCCATTGATTACCCGGCTAGACTTTGACCAGCCGATCCTTTGATCTCAAGGGGTTCTCCCTACAAATACGAGAGACAGTCAAATCTGGTACCATTCACGTACTGACCATGGCGGAGGCAGTACGGGCGTATCTCAGCTTGACCCCCGAGGTTTTCCTGCACGTGTATGCGGATAAGGTCGATATCATGGAGGAGGTGGGAGACATCTGTGATGCGGACCCTACACAACCGTGCCCGGCTCACATTCGTCTGTCCCGAGAGGGATGGACCAAATTCAAACGGGTGTTGTCTGGTGAACTGGACGGCGACCTCATCCACTTGTGTCACGATGTGTACATCCGACGCGGCCCTTTCTTTGCTCAATTGGCTCGGCTAGATGGGGGTACAGTGCATTTTACCCTTCACCCTGATCTATGGTCTGCATTGGAAGATGCCGTAGTAGATGTGGATCAAGTGCTTATCAAGCGGTCATCAGACGAGTTGGACTGGTCATTTACCATGGACACTGTGGAAGCCAACGAAGAAAATGAGAAAGAAACTCCGGCCCAAGATATACCCGTTATAAATAAACGATAAAGCCAGGGTCCATCATCATTTGTCACCATGAAGCGCTGGGAGAAGGTGTTGGATAATTTATACTACAGTCCCGACAGTCCGGCGGCCTATAGTGCATTGTCGGCTCTCTATCGAGCGGCCAAACCCCAGGGGATACAACGTGCCCAAGTCCGAGATTGGTTAAGAAAACAAGACACCTATACCTTACATCGATCTGTCCGTCGCCATTTTCTACGGAACCGGGTCATCGTGGGAGGAATAGATGCCCAGTGGCAAGCGGATTTGGTCGATATGAGCGCCTTTGCCAAACACAACGATGGGAATCGGTATATCTTGACGTGCATCGATATCCTATCCAAGTATGCGTGGGTGGTACCCATCCGGACGAAAACGGGGGCAAATCTCATAGCGGCGTTCAAAGACATCTTCAAGACCGGGCGCAAACCTTTGTATTTGCAAACCGACGAAGGCACGGAATTCCTCAACAGACCGTTCCAACAGTTTCTGAAAGCCCAGAAGGTGTTTTTCTTCCATACGTAAAACGAGACCAAGGCTTCCGTGGTGGAAAGGTTCAACAGGACATTCAAAGGCCGCATGTATAAATATTTCACCTATAAGAATACAAGGCGGTACATCGATGTTCTCCCCAAACTTGTGAGTGGTTACAATCGAGCCTATCATCGGAGTATAGAGAGAGCCCCCATTACCGTGACCCAACGCAATGAAGCCCAAGTCCGGCGTGTCTTGTACCCCAGGCCATCGCAGCGAACGACGAAGGCGGTGTTCAAGGTCGGGGACCCTGTACGGATCAGTAAAGTCAAGGGCAAGTTCGAGAAAAGTTACTTGCCCAACTGGAGCGATGAGCACTTCCTGATTAAACGGCGCCTACTCCAACAGCAACGAGTCTATGAACTGGAAGATCTTCAAGGAGAACCGTTGCTAGGGACGTTTTACGAGATGGAATTACAGCCTGTCATAAAAACACAGCAAGTCTACTACACGGTGGAGCAGATTTTGAAAACGGAACGTCGACGTGGCAAACTGTTTCATTTCGTCAAATGGCAAGGCGGCCCAGTTCCTTCAATTCCTGGGTCGCTGCCAACCAGGTGAAACGACTATAAAGCCAGACACCGCTGCCGTCATCCTTCATTCCACGTCCGATCACAGTGCTATGGACAAACAGCAGCTGCCTCTGAACACAGCGTCTCCCAAAACGCGCAAAGCGCAAGTGGGCTTTGTGGTGATAGTGCTAACTCTGCTGAGTGTGTTGTACGGAGATGTGTTTTACGACGTAGCCTATGTCAGCACGTTACTTAATCAACTGATAACACCAGCCACCAGTGAAACCGGTCTACAGATAGCACCAGTCAACCCCGTATCGAGCCCAGTCACCACCACACCCCGTGTACAAGCCAGGTCGAGCTCCACACCAAGCTCTACACCTACACCAAGTACACCCACTACGTCTGAAGACCCACCGGATTTCATCCCTCAGAGTGAACAGACAACGACGACCGACGTTGTACCCACCCCCCATCATCCCTCGCAGTGAACAGACAACGACGACCGACGTTGTATCCAGCACTCCAGTTCACTCGTACGAAATTTACAAGAGCGGGTTACCACGACAGCGCATACAGCTCGAACCATGGACCCTCGGTGGCAGCATCCCTTCACTTACGTCATCGCAGGACCGACGGGTTCCGGCAAAACGCACTTCGTCAGGAAGCTCCTTCAACACGCCGACAGCATGATCACCCCACCTATTGCCCGAGTCGTGTGGTGTTACGGAGAATGGCAGGAAGCGTATGCAGCAATGCCCCACATCACGTTCGTGGAAGGCCTACCTAACCTGGCCGATTTGGAACCCGACACCTTGGTGGTTCTGGATGATCTCATGGCGGAGACGGATGCGCGGGGTCACCCAACTCTTTACCAAAGGCAGCCACCATCGACGGCTCAGCATCATCTACACTGTGCAGAATCTGTTCAGTACAAACAAAGAACATCGGAACATCAGCTTAAATGCCCACTACCTGGTGGTTTTCAAAAACCCGAGAGATACCACTCAACTGCTGCACGTGGCGAGACAGATGTATCCCGGCCGCACACCGTTTGCGTTGGAAGCCTTTAAAGATGCCACAACCCCTCAGCACGGGTATATGCTCTTCGACCTCAATCAAGCCACCCCCGAGCACCTTCGACTACGGACCGGCATCTTTCCCAGAGAGGCCCACCACGTGTACATGCAAAAATAATGTAAACACACCCACAGTGGCGCCCCCACCTGGGGTCTGTGTGATTGAAGATGGGGATAATAAAAAGAATGAATACCACAGCATGGTTGACGTTGTCTCTGTTCTCTGAGGTGGATAAAAAGGGCAGAGTTGTGGGTTCTGGCATTAGTTGTACATGATGTCTGCGCGAGTACGGAAGCAGGCCCGGACGCTCCGTGTATTGAAGACGGCCCCACCCGAGTTGGTCCGAACCATTGTACGCGGTGCGGTACGCTGTCTGTGCGAGATCGGGTACAACCTGTTAAAAGGCAACGTACCACTGACTCCGGCTCAGAAGACCAAGTTGGCCAAGCATAAGACAGGTCTCCGAACCCTAGTCCAGAAGCGGATCCCTCAAACACAAAAGAAAAAGGTGTTACAGAAAGGCGGCTTTCTCGGGGCCATCTTAGCACCGTTGGCCGCTTCCGTGTTGGGTCCAGTATTGGGTGGACTCTTCGGCCGACAATGAACCACACGAAAAAAATGGTCCTCGTCGAACCACGATTCCTTCAAAACCTCCAATCGCCCTACCCTGTCCCACCTACGGTGAAGACCATAAACACCCTCGATGGAGAGATGCAACAGATCTTACAGAGACCGGGGTTAAGCGACAGTGAGAAAGTACAACGGTACAATGAGACGCTTCAACGGTACATGACGTTCATGGACCAATACAAAACCCTCTCTACCCCACCACCACCACCACCACCACGTGACACACCGCCGACATCAGCACCGCTCCAACAGCCGCCATTACCAGGGGTACCATCAACAGCCCCACAGTGGGTGGAAGACGAAGTCCTGAAGAGTATACCTGCATCGTTCAAGAAACAAGCTGGCCTGGTATTACAACGGATGAAACAGAATCCTAACATGACTTGTAATGATAAAGGCGAACTACTGGTACAGAATCAGGTGGTCCCCGGGACCCACATGACGGATTTAGTGAATGATCTGATGCGTCAACGCAGGTCCCACACGGATCCTCGAAGATGGGAGGTCTTCGCTCAAGGCTTGAAAGACATGCATGTACCACAGCAATTGGTGGGGAACCCAGCAATCGCCGAGTGGCCCACTACCTTCTTGGGAAGCCGAATGAGAACCGGAGTCACCCCCCAAAACTCCACCACCACAACGGGCACCTTCTTTTCAGACCTTTAAAAACCCATCCTTGATCAAGACACCCCACATCTCCAGAGCCGTGACACGTAGCAAGTCAACGCGACGAACACGACGCCGGACACAACCGCCCAAGGCCTGGTACACCTATTAAAACCAACAGCAGCAGCAGGACAGCTCAGTCGCCATGTTTTACCTCACCCTACCGAGTAACAGTTCGCTGGATGTGTTTCCTGACAACACCGTGGCCAAGTACGTCACCCAGTTACCGCAACCGTTGCATTTACCTGGACGATGGGAATGTGGCCTCGTGGATATCCAATACCCTTACTCGTGGTACAACGTGCGAGCCAATGAAGTGTGGTACGACGTGACCTACGAAGGAAAAGACACCCGACTCACCCTCCCCGAAGGCCAATACGATACCCCCAAGGAGTTCATGGGTGGGCTGTCAAGACTGTTGCATTATAAGGCTCTACGGGAGGTCACAAATACTTCAAAACCCATCAAATCCTTTCCCTTCAAGAATCACGGGGACTTCGATTACAACGCACACAACGACAAGGCACAGCTTATCGTCATCGCCAACGCGAGTGTCGTACTGAGTCCTATCCTACAGCAAATGCTGGGTTTCGATCTACAGACGTTCGCTGGTCCCACCGCCCACCATGGCGAGATCCCGATGGATATGAAGTCGGGTATGTACGGACTCTACGTCTACTCGGACGTAGTCGACAACCACATCGTGGTCGATATCAACACACCTCTGTTACGGGTGGTCCCCATTAAAAAGACGTATGGAGATCAAATCATCCACAGTTTCACCCACATGCTCTACCTGCCCGTACGACAAACCGACATCAACACGATCACGGTGGATATAAGAGATGACACGGGACGACCGGTGGCATTCGAACGAGGAAAAGTGGTGCTGACACTTCATTTTCGACAAGCACGTGCTCCCCACTTTGCATAATGAAAGTACCTTACGAGTGCGATGCACGCAGCTATATGGACTATTATGCCCAACAGGCCGGGGGTGGCTTTCCGGTCTTTAGCGGTGCACGCATGCAACGAGGACATGGACTGGGGAACATACTCGGCAGCGTCGTCAAAACGTTCCTGCCCTTGGTGACGCGTGGGGTGAAAGCAATCGGCAAACAAGCGGTACGCAGTGGACTGCAAGTGGCCGGTGATGTCTTGGGGGTACGGCACCCAAAGAATCCTTGAAACGGCGGGCCAAAGAAGCGGGAGGCGTCTTGGTGGCCAAAGCACAACGCACCGTAGGGAATAAAAGAGCTGCCCCACCGAGACCACGCACCAGTCGACGACCGATCCAGCGACGACGCACATCGAAGACCCAGGATATCTTTTCTCAAAATATGTCCTTGATCCACGCCGAGTCCTGCCCCTCCACCAACAGTGAATTTGATTTGTGGACCGTGCCGCCCACACAGACCAGTGTCGAACAAGGATTATGGTTGGAGCATCTCCCGCTCTCCAGCATCAACGAAACCGGGCCCATCGAGTTCACCATCAGTAATGCGGAGACGGCCTATGTGGATTTAGCCCATACATACTTGTATGTGAAAGCCAAGGTGGTCAATGGGGCTGGCACCAGAATCATCCAAGCTGCAACGGTGGGCCCGACGAATCTCTGGCTGCACTCGATGTTTCAACAGGTGGATATTTTTCTCAGCGACAAACTCATCAGTGACTCGACCAACACGTACCCCTATCGAGCCTACATCGAGACACTGTTGACGTATGGCCGAGAGGCTAAAAAATCTCAGCTGACAGCCGCTTTATTCTACCAGGACACACCCGAGCACATGGACACGGTGGACAATGTGGGATATAAGAAACGGAAGGCTTTCACTGCGAACAGTGCCTCGGTGGATCTCATGGGTCGACTGCACGCAGACATGTTCATGCAAGACCGGTACCTCTTGAAGAAGATCCCCATCAAAATCCGACTGATACGGGCGCCTCCGACCTTCGCCTTGATGGCCACTGACGTAGAGGGGCATGCAGCTGACTATAAGATTGTCATCCAAGACGCAGTCCTGTATGTCCGAAAAGTGAAACCGAATCCAGCCGTTCAATTGGGACACATGAAAGCCTTGGAAACAAAACCAGCCCAGTACCCTATCCGACGTGTACAAACCAAAGTGTTCTCTGTGCCTGCTGGAAATATGGGCGCCAACAAAGAAAACCTGTTCCTGGGGGAACTACCCACGCGATTGATCCTGGCCTGTGTGGAAAATACCAGTTTCAGCGGAGCCTACCCAAAGAATCCGTTTGATTTTAAACATTTCGGCATCAATTTTGTGGCCCTGCATGTGGATGGACAACAGGTCCCAGCCACGGCCTTAACACCGAACTTTGGGCGCAGAAATTTCATTCGAGCCTATCAGAGCCTGCTTACAGCCACCGGTCAAATCAACCAGGACGAAGGGAATTTCATCAGTCGGGAGGACTACGCGAACGGATACACGTTGTTCTGTTTCTATCTGACCCCCACCTTAGAGAACGACCATCAGCTGGCCCTTGTTCTGGGCTTCCGTTTTCAGGTGTTTGTTTTCAAGTTGTTGTTGTTACTGAATAAAATACGAAGCTGTGCATCTGAAAACCCCTCGGCTCTGGGCGCCAGTCATTCATAATGTATTCAATTTGAAGCAAGACTTCAGGAACACCAAGCAGTCAAGTGACAAATATACAGATTGTGAAAATTTTGACATTTCCGTCCAATCAGAGAAACCGGTATTCATTACATAATTCTGTTGATGCATCGATGATGTATGCCAAATTTTACATCGAGCATTTGAAAATTATCAGAGAAAGAGATCATTAATGATTTCGCATAAATTAAAGATGGCCGCCCATCTTTCCCACCACTCAGAGAAACTGATGTGGTTATTCATTGCAAGTCTCTTGCTACATGGATGCTGTATACCAAGTTTTATATAGAACACTGAAATGGTATCAAAGATATACATCATTAAAGATTTTGCATAAATTAAAGATGGCCACCAAGGTTTCCGCCCAATCAGAAAAAACCAGAACTGTCTATTGATACATCGATGATGTATACCAACTTTTACATCGAGCACTTGAACGGTATCAGAGATATAGATCATTAATGATTTCGCATAAATTAAAGATGGCTGCCCATCCTTCCCGCCACTCAGAGGAACTGATGTGGTTATTCATTGCAAGTCTCTTGATACATCGATGCTGTATACCAAGTTTCATATAGAACACTGAAATGGTATCAAAGATATACATCATTAAAGGTTTTACATAAATTAAAGATGGCCACCAAGGTTTCCGCCCAATCAGAAATGCCAGAACTGTCATTTATCGTAAGTCTATTGATGCATCGATGATATATACCAAATTTTACATCGAGCACTCGAACGGTATCAGAGATAGAGATCATTAATGATTTCGCATAAATTAAAGATGGCCGCCCATCCTTCCGGCCACTCAGAGGAACTGATGTGGTTATACATTGGAGGTCTCTTGATACATCGATGCTGTATACCAAGTTTCGTATAGATATATATCATTAAAGATTTTGCATAAATTAAAGATGGCCGCTAAGGTTTTCACCGAATCAGGGAAACTGGTTTGGTCATTCCTTTGAAGTTTCTTGATGCATCGATGATCTATACCAAGTTTCACACTGAACAGAGAAATGGTACCTAAGATACACAAGATTAATGATTTCGCATAAATTAAATATGACCGCCAAAGTTTCCAATCAATCAGGTCCAGATTCAATAGGGTTCTGGGTCATGAGCATATGGATGTGCGCTGCAAGTTTGGTATGCCTAGTGTAAGTCGTTCTAAAGATATCTTGGTAACGAGAAAGGTGTGACGGACAGACGGACAGACGGACGGACGGACAGACGGACGGACGTACATGACGACGACAATACCCTTCGGCCAAATTTTGGCCGAGGGGTAAAAAATGAGATCTCACCAAAAAACCCTGTCTTGTGTGTTTTATTCATAATGCATAAATGCCCAATGTGGAGATTCAGTCAAACTGAAATCAGTGGTGTAGGATGGGGCCAAAATGTAACCCATCAATGTTAGAATGGAAGAGCACTATAGTAAAATAGAGAGCCAATGAAATCAGCCCACAGACCAAGTACGTGTTTTGGTCTAGGTTTGGAGCGGGCATTTCATTGAGGTGCGTGTAAAGGAAGACGGTGAGTGAAGACTCGTCCAACACGTATAGCTTAAGTTTATTACTATAAGTTCTATGTATTTTTAAATATGGAAAAACCCGAATGTAAGATGAGAACCCGGATGTAAAACCACAGTACCCAGATGGAAGACGGAAAAACCCCACTGGGAAACCCGGATGATGAGAAGAACCCGGATGTAGGCGCGGACGTAGGCGAAAGCATCTCAGTACCCGGATGTAGGCGCAGACGTGAGCGAAATCCTAGTACCCGTCCATTGGTTCTCTTCTCGATCGCTCATCGGCTCTTTTTCTCTACCGCTGATTGGTCCAAATGGAACTGCCCATCCTTCCCAGGTTCATTTACAGTCCCATTTTTGGGGTTCAAGCTCTGTCTATCGATGCCGCAACATTGTCTCCTCCGAACCTTGCCGAAAGGGAGACCTTTTGACTTGGATGTCACCTTTTGATTAGCCGCCATGTTCCAACATGGCGGCTCCAACATGGCGGCTCCAACATGGCGGATTAATTTTCCAACATGGCGGCTCCAACATGGCGGATTAATTTTCCAACATGGCGGCTCCAACATGACGGATTAACCGCC
Source organism: Hanleya hanleyi (assembly GCA_036873755.1). NCBI lineage: Eukaryota > Metazoa > Mollusca > Polyplacophora > Lepidopleurida > Hanleyidae > Hanleya > Hanleya hanleyi. The sequence goes on from JAVTVY010012962.1 coordinate 43,108, forward strand.
TTTGTGGGGAAAACCCCAGAGAAACACAAACAAGTCTAGACATGTCCTAAGGTCACGCCTCATTCACCCCAATCGGAAGTGACGTCATTTTTACATCCGGGACCTTTAACCTGGGTCACGTGATATGCAAATTTCTGAGGTCAAAGGTCAAGTTGACTCGATTTCACCTCTCCCTACATTGACGCGCGCGCGCGCTGCGGCCGGAGAACCTGCGCGCGCGCGCGGTGGGGGGCCGGGGCGGGCCGGGCCGGGAAAGTTGGAGGTAGGGTTTGAGCATTCTGAAAAACCGGAAGTGACGTCACACACACTTGTGCAGACCCACCAAACCACGTGAACGCCATTGTGGGGAAAAACCCCAGTACATGACACGGAGAGACACAGACAAGCCTAGACATGTCCAAAGGTCACGCCCCATTCACCCAAACCGGAAGTGACGTCACACACTTGCGCAGACCCACCAAACCACGTGAATGTTAGTCCAGGTGGATGCTCCCCCACATAGGATTCACATGGATACCTCACTCGACACAATAGGTCCATGAGGGGCCCTCATAGACCCCAACACGTCTATTTCCATACCCTTTGGCTACCGCGCATGGGCAGAATGACCCTATTTCTACCCCACATCCACGCCATCAGATGCTCCATTACATAGGCTTCACATGGATACCTCACACGACCCATTCGAACCGTGAATAGCCCATCTCTAACCCAAACACACCCACACACACACCCCCAAAAATGCCTGCTTTCTATACTACGGCCAGTCTGCGCATGCGCAGACTATTGACAACGTACGAACCATTAGTGAAGTCAAGTGCTCCTGCATGAGAGCTTCACATGGATACCTCACTCGACCCCATCGGACCATTAGTGGCCCACCTAGATCCCAACACGTCCACCCCGTATGGACCCATACACCCATAGCCATGCAGTATAGGCCTATGGGCCTACCCAGGCCTCGGTGACTTTTTTCACCGTTTCGTGCCGGGACACTTCCTATCATGTTTGTCTTGACGAGACTAAGAAAACAAATCCAAACAACCATACCGCAGATGTATACAAGTAGGTTTCCCAGTGGGGCAAACATTGGTCCTATACCCCTAGTATGGGACTATATGGGTTTCCCTGAACATTTTCCAAAAATTTCAACGATTCGCTCCGCGACACTTCCTATCATGTTTGTCTTGACGAGACTAAGAAAACGAAACCCCAGAACCTATACCGCAAATGTCGAGAAGTAGGTTTCCCAGGATGGTCCTTCACGAATGCTTCACATTGATACCTCATATGACCCCATTGGACCATTAGTGGCTCCCCTAGCTCCAAAAGGTCTATTTCCATACCCTTTGGCCACCGCGCATGCGCAGAATGCCGATATTTCAACCCCACACCCAGCCCATTAGATGCCCCTTCACGAATGCTTCACTTTGATACCTCACTCGACCCAATCGGACCATGCAGCGTATTTGAAGTCTAGGGACTACTTTTTCTCCGCGGAAGTTTTTTCCGCGACCGCATCACCACCAGACCGCATCACCGCGGATGAATACATGACCTTTGACCTGGGTCACGTGATAAGCAAATTTCTGAGGTCAAAGGTCAATGAGCGTCGATTTCACGGGACACTACTTGCATACCAACCTTGCACCCCTTCCGACTAAAAGTGGTTTGGCCCGAGGTCAAAGGTCAAGTTGCGGCAATTTCAGTAGACCCTACTACTATCCAGTACCAGATTAGCACATACCGGAAACCTATTCTTGGAGCTAACAATCCTTCCTATACATACAATAAATGATTATCTTATTTTTATATTTGCGCACAAATTTTTCTATCATTCAGTCTTTCTTCCCTCCAGCTTGCAAAATTACTTCACTAAGCTATCTGCTATACACAACTATCCAACCAGACAGGCCAACCTTAATTTATACAGGCCGTTTTATAAATCGCAAATCTCATTCTATTCTTGTAAAATAAAGGGACCCCGATTATGGAATTCACTACCTGTCAGCCTGAAATCTTGCGCCTCCAAGTCTCTTTTTAAATCTCGCCTAACAAAAATCCCGTTAAACAGTTTGTGACACGTTAATACGTACAACTCATTGCAACCGATGCCTTACTAGTTATTTATTTTACTCTGTACTCTCCTGCAATCTGTGAGTTTTCATCCGACCTTCTTTATCACTAGTTAAGCATGCTCGGTTGCCTATCCAGCGCGTCACGTCTATTTATGTACTTTTGCAACAACTAAATGTTCTCGTCCTAAGCATTGATTTCTCGACAAATTAGCAATAGTGGTGCTTATATCTTATTCACCGCCTCTGTATATATAATAACATTTCCATGATTTGTATATAATTTTATTTCCACAAAAACTATATATAGTCCTGTCGCTGAAATTACCCTATTTCTATTCACTTGTTAATTCGGGATAGAACAAGCCCCCTGGGGTTTTATTCCCGCCACATATGTGGCTAACTACTCATTTATGTATATTCTGCATATCTGTCTTCTCTTGCAGTGTGGTGAATAAATATTCATTCATTCAATAATCCCACTGAAATGTAACTAGTGAAATTTAAACATGCATGGCACGTATATGTAATTCGTCTAAAATCCGACAACATAAAATCCTGCACCACACGGGTTAAATAAAACTAAAATATACTATTATCAATATGATCAGTATGTTATTCAAATGTTAATTGAAAGCAATCACTCTTCGCACTCTAGTCAAATGTCTGTGAATGTGAGCATTCACCAGGGTATCAAATGAAACTGAAACTACATATTCACAACGGCAGGTCATCGCAAATTTGCAATCCATCAAATACATCTATGCCCCATATATGCCGCAGGGTAGTGTTATATGGTTGAAATTAGGGACTCTCCAAGCTATACTATACAGTTAAATTATGATAAATATCTAATCATACAGTATATGAAATGTATCATAAGTGAATACAAATTTCGGACTCTCACACACGTGCATCATACATTTAACATACCTGTTAAATGTACCATTTTCTGTACTGACCCCTCTCGACTAAAAGTAGTTTAGTCCAAATGAAAGATCATTCTCTAATATTGCCACCATTAACTAACATTTACCTAAGTTCTCCCAATTTGCACATTTGTTTTGAAAAAATAAATAGGCTAAATTTAAATTTTAAAACAAACTGCAAACATCGTTGTTTCTAGCACTGCTAGCCATTTCTCGGGGCCCTTCTCTCTCCTTACCCCATTATTAACTTGCCGAATACGAAGGAACCGAGAAACTTCGTAAAATTCCTCAATACTTATAAGAATACTGAATAAATTACCTCCGATTCTCTCTCTTCGGCTGAGGACGCTATGCCAACACAGGCACAGTAGGATGTGCAGAGCTGGTGACATGATAGCACGGATGCCATCTCGCCTCCAGTAGAACATCTTCATACGGGTCCAGTCTCGTCTATATCTACAATATTCAAAATACATTCCATGAGTGACAAAGAGACATCTCCGGAAACAGCAACACAAAGGTTTTAATATTCTACTTTTGAAAAGTTTCTAAAGAAACATAATGACTAAAATATAGCCGCGAGCGGCAATATCGCGTTCCATGTTTTGGCAATGAAATTGACCTTTGTCCTAAAAATAAATAGGCCTCTTGGAATCACATGAATAACACTTCAGTAAAGTGTCAATATGTACGGTGAATCATAAGTCGAAGATATGTTAAATTCAATTTTGTGGTGATGTGACCTTGTCCTTTGAACATATTACTGACGTGATCTCTATTTCTTCAATATATTTTCTGTAAAAAATTGTAAGCGAATTGATCACTTAACTGTGCCTGAGGTATCTGAGAATTTGTGACACGCATACGCACCCACCCTCCCCCCTCCCCCACCCACAGAGGCTTTGATTCCATATCCCTTGAGTAGTGTCTAGGTGGGGGAAAATAATAATTGGCTTCTTTGGCATGATATCGGCAAGAAATCTGAAGTTTGGATAAGTTTTGTGAATAATACCTCAAAATATAGAACAGACAAAATCAGGGGATTTGACCTTGACCTTTGACCTAAAAAGTAAATAGATCTCTTTAAGATCACAAAGATAACACACATGTTAAGTTTCGAGATATTTGTTGAATCAGAACGGATAAGTTTAAATTCCGTTTTGGGGTGCATTGACCTTTTCCTTTGACCTCAATACCCATATAGCATGTTAGATATTTCCCCATATATCTTCATTAAAAATTTGGAGTGGATTGGATTCATGCGGTTATCGCGGTAACAAGAATTCGTGACTGACGGACAGACAGTAATTCTATATTCCCCGAATTTGTGCAAATCAGCGCAATGTTTTACTTCGAGACTCATATAGCTGTTTTCCTCGTCAAATCCGTTACTTGAAAATCCGAATATTTTGACTGGTCGATGGCAGCACAGGTAGTCTTAGTCTCATCAAGACAAACTTGCTTAATGTGCTCCCCACTAATTGTGAATGTAAATAAAATACTATTTAAATCAAACATGATAGGAAAGATTTTTTTTCTGCTTCGATATCATCATTTTTGGCATCGCGGTGTCCAATAAGTAGTCACTTTTTTCGTCCAAATCTGTTACTTGAAAATCAGACGATTGTGATTAGTCGATGGCGGCCATATTTATTTTTGGAGCAACTCTAAATGGTCGAGTTTAGGAGACCTCAAACCATTGATCATATATGCCAAGTTTCACGTTGATCGGTTCAGCGGTTCCAGAGCAGAGATCTTTGAAGGTTTTAGCATAAATCCAAAATGACCGCCGAAGCTTTTGATCAATAGACCAGATCAGGTCACATGCATCAAGTCTCATGTGCCCCAATTATCAGGTGAAGTTTCAGCTTTATCGGTGCAGTAGTGTAGAGTGAAAGTCCGCTATAAAACCTGGCGGAAGAATAATAATAATAAATATAGCCGCAATTGGCAATGTTGGGGGCCACGATCAATCCAATATGGCCGCTAACAGTGGCAGAACACATGAAAAACAATTATCTTCTTTGGCAGAGGTTGCTTAAACTTCTTACCGAAGCGGGACTTCACACATTTGGGTGAAATACATGTGAGAATACCTGGAAAACTATTGAAGCTACGTTGATATAGTTGGCATACACCCGAAAGAGTTATTCCTGGAGAATATAATGCAGCAAACTACAAGGCTGTAACTCCCGTAGTTCCCGAGTGATAGGCCCTAGACCATGTGTTAAGTTTTTGACAAAATTCAAGATGGCGGCCATACCACGTGACCTAGCAGCAATTTTTTTGTTTATATATTTGAGATCGCCATATCATATAACATATATTTCGTCACTTTCCCCCTCCAAATCCATTACTTGAAAATCCGACAAATTTGATCGGTCGTCGGCGGCCATTTTGTTTTACAGAACAACTTTTCAAATAGAATTTTGAGAGATCCCGATTCATCGATTATATGAATCAAGTTTCGTGTTGATTGCTTAAGTGGAAACAGACGATTACGTTTTATAACATGTAGGGTTAATCCAAGATGACCGCTGAACCACCCGACAAATCAGAACTAATTGATGTGTCTAATATGTGTGTGAATTTTAAGTTTGATTGGCCTGACAGTTGCCGATTTCCAGCAATCATAATTTCATGCAGAATCAGTCACCAGAAATCCGTCAATTCTCAAATTTGGATGAATTAAGTCAGAGAATAGCTTCCGAGAGAACTGCTCGTGGAGAGTATAATGCAACAAACTACAAGGCCGTACTTCCCGTAGTTACCGAGTTATAGCCCCTATAAGATGTTTTCAGTTTCTAACAAAATTCAAGATGGCGGCCAAACCACGTAACCTAGGATAATTTTTTTTATTGCATATTCGTGATCGCCGTGTTATATAACACACATTTCCTCACTTTCTCCGTCCAATTTCGGTACTTGAAAATCCAACACTTTTGATTGGTCGTTGGCGGCCATTTTGTTTTACAGAACAAGATTTTGAATATAAGTTTGAAAGACCTCGATCTATCGATCATGTGTACCAAGGTTCGTGTTGATCGCAGCGGAGAATATCTTAACAGGTTTTGAGGTCAATCATGAACTTTGCAACTGAGCTCATTGTAGCCATAGCGGTAGCCCGTGGTGTGCCGGTTGTAGGTATAGCGAGAGCTCCAGAATGTCTAATGTCGTCTTTTTTTACAGCACTTGGCTATAATGTATATCATATGGCATCTATTTCGTAACTTTCTCCACCTAAAACCGTTACTTGAAAATCTGACCATTTTGATTGGCCGATGGCGGACATATTTAATTTCTCAGCTAGAAGCCCTACAGACAAAATAAAGACCCTGACCCATAGATTATGTATGGCGAGTTTCGAATCCATTGGTTCAGCTGTTCCAGAGGAGAAGAGCTTAGAAGGTTTTTCGTTAAACCCAAGAAAAAAGTCACCAAGGCCTGGGTAGGCCCATAGGCCTATACTGCATGGCTATGGGTGTATAGGGCCATACGGGGTGGACATGTTGGAGTCTAGGTGAGTCCCTGGTGGTCCAATGGGGTCGAGTGAGGTCTTATTTTGAAGCTCTCGTGGAGGAGCACTTGACTACACTAATGGTTCGTCCGTGTTCAATAGTCTGCGCATGCGCAGACTGGCCCGTAGTATAGAAAGTAGGCATTTTGGGGGTATGTGGGTGTGTGTTTGGGTTAGAGATGGGCTATTCACGGTTCGAATGGGTCGTGTGAGGTATCCATGTGAAGCCTAGGTGAGGGAGCCTCTGATGGGCTGGGTATGGGGTTGGAATATCGGCATTCTGCGCATGCGCGGTGGTCAAAGGGTATGAAAATAGCCGTTTTGGGAGCTAGGGGAGCCACTATTGGTCCGATTGGGTCGAGTGAGGTATCAAAGTGAAGCATTCGTGAAGGGGCAGCTGATGGGTTGGGTGTGCGGTAGGAATATCATTCTGCGCATGCGCAGACGCAATGCGGAGCTCTCGTCCAATCAGAAGCGAGTATTTCAAATCCGTCACAGAGCTCTCAGCCAATCAGAAGCGAGTATTTTGACCCGGTGCATTATGGGCCATATCCAAGATGGCGGCACGTATGTTCAAGATGGCGGCACATCCGGTGTCGAAAACTGGCCATTTCTTCGGGATGTGGTCACCTAGTGTCGAAAACTGGACCCTGTATGGGTCCCGCTAGCGCCTTGACGCCATGATATAGACCGGAGAGAGAAAACAACAACAACAAGGATGACACATGAGGGAACAACAACAACAACATGTTTTTTTCATATAGTTTATTTTCCCCTCCATCATAAGATACCCACGCTGGGGGAGCCGCGTTGGGTATGTTTACAATTCAAAAAAGACTCTTGTCCAATCAGAGACCGCCATTTGCATCTGTCCTATTCGTTCCTGTCCGTTAGATGTATTCTTGTCCAATCAGAAGTCGCCATTTCAGAGAGTTCCTTCTTCGGTCATGTTCATTCTGAACCGTTTATTCTAATCATTGTCGGACAGGCCCGAATATTCTTCGGGCAGCATGTCCAGAAACAGTTGTTTGCGCATTCTGATCGCATTTTCCAGGGCCTCTGTGGGTGGTAGCCCCATAGCCTCTTCCAAGTGACGCTTGGTCTTCATGATGGACCTGTGGTGGGGTCGCCTTTCATTTCAAGTGGTAGTAAGGTATACTGTTCATAGATCGCCATGGCTGTTTTCCTGATGCGGGAGCGCATTTGGGTGTACGTCTGTTGTAAATTATCCTCTCCGGCGTCCTCGATCGCTTCAGCGTGAGTATTGATAGCTGCTGTCACAATACGATCCCAGAAGGTAGGTTCTGCCTCACTTTCCTGGGATGTAGGCTGACTCTCTGCGGTCAAGCTCTCCATATCAGTAGATATACTGTCAGCAATCTTGGATTCGGTATCAGTCGATGCACTCTCATCAATCTCTGTATCAGTATCTGCCTCAACGGGCTCCTCGGCGTCTTCAATCCCATGTATATTTTTCTCGTGTCGCATCATATCGTAATGTCTGGTGAACGTGCGTTCACACTCAGAACAAGTATAAGCCATGTTGACGGTTGAACGTCGACTGTGCGTGTTTTGGGAATACGCTCGCTTTTATAGACAGTAACGGTCATCAACGCTTAGCTCAACGCTTCAACGCCCTGGTGAATTAGCTCAGAAGCTCTGATTTCATGGAATTGAAATCAATTCATCGAAATGCAGTGACGCCCGTCAACGCCCGTCGTTACGCCTTAACGCTCGTCTCAACGCTTTAACACACTTTCTTAACGCTTTAACGATGTGTAATGATGCGTTCGAACAAATGTTTCTTTTGTGCTATTGCTCTGACATACGCCGCTTTCCAGTTCATGCCCGAGGTTTTCAACATCGACGCTGTTCTTTCAATTTCCATATGGACTGGATCCTTATCCAACAATTTCATATGGGTCAGTAAGTCGACATACTGCTGTGGAAACCTTTACACCGCGCGCGCCGGGGTCAAAGGTCAGTTCCGGTCACGTGAACGGAAGCGGAAGTGACCTCACAGAGGTCGTATGCAAATGTCACTTCCGAGATCTGAGCTCCACAGGTTTTGAGCTCCAAGAGCTCCGATCCAAGAGCTCTGCCACACGGAAGTTCCCACCACCACCACCACCGGGCGTTGACGCCCGTCAACGCCCGGTGGTGGCGGTGGTGGTGGTGGTGGTGGTGGTGGTGTGTGTGTGTGTGTGTGTGTGTGTGTGTGGTAGTGTGTGGTGGTGGTGTCTGTACATATAAGAATGAACATGTGTCCCTCATCAGTCCTTATGTATTGGTCGACAGATCAACATGTCGTGTACGTGTACGTTCTGTCAGAGAACCTTCTCTCGTCGCGATAGTATGATCAGGCACATTCAAGGCAAACACAACCAAGAGACACCACCGAGTCCCGCTATAGGTCCAGCAAGTGCAGTAGAGCATCCCTACACGATGACGGTGAGCGGCCCTACGGCATGTGGAAAGACGTCCTGGGTAATGAAGTTCTTAGAGGAAGGTGTGGCAACCCCAGCTCCGACACGTGTTGTTTGGTGCTATAGCCAATGGCAGCCCGCCTACGAAACTACGCGATTACAGAATGTGAGTTTCGTCCCAGGGATTCCTCATGACATAGACGAACCGTATTACTTTGATGCCGAGCAGACCAACGTGGTAGTGCTAGACGATCTGATGAGTGCGGCCAAGGACAATTCGAAAATCGCCGACCTATTCACCAAAGGGTCCCATCATCGCAATCTGTCCGTCATCTATTTGACCCAGAATCGCTTTCCTCAAGGGAAGGCGTCCAGAGATATTGCCTTGAACTGCCAATACTTTGTGTTGTTCTCCAACCCCATCGACAGAGCACAAATTCGTGTGTTTGGTAGTCGAATTTATCCTCAGAACACCGACCATTTCATGCAGGCGTTTCAAGAAGCGACAAGTCGTCCGTATGGCTACCTGTTCGTAGATTTAAAAGCCCATAGCCCCGAAGATCGCCGGCTGACGACCCACCTGCTACCCGGCGAGGGATCACCACAGCCCCTACACCATCCACCGAGTCCACATTTGGTGAAGCAGCAACCCACCCCCGTACAGCGGGCCTTCTTCATATCACCAGTCCCGGAATATCACCCAACCGTGAAGGCCCAACCCGAGGTTGAAGAACATAATGTGAACTCGAGGCTATGGAAGGATTTGTTCAAAGAAAGTATGGACGCCGAGATGGGCGAGATTTTGGAAGCCACAGGAAACAAGTTTCAACGCAAAGGGTATTCGAAAGAGGAAGCTGCAATTTTAGCCCATAACAGATTGGCACCCAGACTACGACGGGCTTTACGTCGGCAGTATGTCGACTTACTGACCCATATGAAATTGTTGGATAAGGATCCAGTCCATATGGAAATTGAAAGAACAGCGTCGATGTTGAAAACCTCGGGCATGAACTGGAAAGCGGCGTATGTCAGAGCAATAGCACAAGAGAAACATTTGTTCGAACGCATCATTAAACGTCGTTAAAGCGTTAAGAAAGTGTGTTAAAGCGTTGAGACGAGCGTTAAGGCGTAACGACGGGCGTTGACGGGCGTCACCGCATTTCGATGAATTGATGTCAATTCCATGAAATCAGAGCTTCTGAGCTAATTCACCAGGGCGTTGAAGCGTTGAGCTAAGCGTCGATGACCGTTACTGTCTATAAAAGCGAGCGTATTCCCAAAACACGCACAGTCGACGTTCAACCGTCAACATGGTTTATACTTGTTCTGAGTGTGAACGCACGTTCACCAGACATTACGATATGATGCGACACCAGAAAAATATACATGGGATTGAAGACGCCGAGGAGCCCGTTGAAGCAGATACTGATACAGAGATTGATGAGAGTGCATCGACTGATACCGAATCCAAGATTGCTGACAGTATATCTACTGATATGGAGAGCTTGACCTCAGAGAGTCAGCCTACATCCCAGAAAAGTGAGGCAAAACCTACCTTCTGGGATCGTATTGTGACAGCAGCTATCAATACTCACGCTGAAGCGATCGAGGACGCCGGAGAGGATAATTTACAACAGACGTACACCAAATGCGCTCCCGCATCAGGAAAACAGCCATGGCGATCTATGAACAGTATACCTTACTACCGCTTGAAATGAAAGGCGACCCCACGCACAGGTCCATCATGAAGACCAAGCGTCACTTGGAAGAGGACATGGGGCTACCACCCACAGAGGCCCTGGAAAATGCGATCAGAATGCGCAAACAACTGTTTCAGGACATGCTGCCCGAAGAATATCCGGGCCTGTCCGACGATGATCAGAATAAACGGTTCAGAATGAACATGACCGAAGAAGGAACTCTCTGAAATGGCGACTTCTGATTGGACAAGAATACATCTAACGGACAGGAACGAATAGGACAGATGCAAATGACGGTCTCTGATTGGACAAGAGTCTTTCTTGAATTGTAAACATACCCAACGCGGCTCCCCCAGCGTGGGTATGTTATGATGGAAGGGGAAAATAAACTATATGAAAAAAAACTTGTTGTTGTTGTTGTTCCCTCATGTGTCATCCTTGTTGTTGTTGTTTTCTCTCCGGTCTATATCATGGCGTCAAAGCGCTAGCGGGACCCATACAGGGTCCAGTTTTCGACACTAGGTGATCACATCCCGACGAAATGGCCAGTTTTCGACACCGGATGTGCCGC